>CAIGRP010089033.1:0-13053 GCA_903798385.1 Fraxinus cuspidata
ATAAATACTTGTCAAAAAAATTTTAATTTTAAAAGATAAAAGCTAATCAGATTCATTCAAAAAGTGTCTCATCGTTTCCAATATATCTATTGTTATAAAATTCAGTTATGAAATGTTCAAATTATTCACATGATTTTAATAATAAGTGAAGTTTCATTTATACTATACGTCACTAACAAATATTTTTGTATTCGACACCCCAAATTCGAAAAAAAAAATTTCTCAAATACTTGTTCTCTATTAAGTGAAATCTTGATATATATTAGTGCATCCGAAATTCTTTGAATTTCATTCTTAATATGTTTCAAATCATCTTACACAATTAAATTAAAAATATGACACGCGGAAAATATGAAATAAATAACCTCTGAAATCGAGCTGCAGTACCCAACACAATTTACCGATAACTATCTTATTAACACTAGTATTGTTAAATGTAAAAGGTCTAATTTCACTCTCACAATGATATTATCTAATAATGCTCATAATAGCATTATATATATTGTTAACGTTTTAAGGGAACTCAATAATTTTAAAAACAATAATTTTTTCATACATAAACCAAAGTGAGTCTATGTAGTGTGCAATTGTAGCTATATAATCTCTGTTATTAATCACTTCCCAAAAATTCGAAATTAAAGATGTAACATCCTCATATTTTTGCAAATCGGTAATCATTGTTTCTTTATATTAAAGAAATATTCTATTATATTTGGAACGAAAAGTGTTTCTACTTACCCCAACGTACCTCAATTGAAGATTTTTTCACATAGAAGACGAAATATTGGTTATCCGCTATTGTTAGAGGCAACTCAGCATCGACGGTGAACTTCACCATTCTCATTCAAGCTTTCTTATCCAAATACATCCACGTGAAAAGTGTCGTAGAAGCAGAATCGACGGTTGAACTACCAAATTGTAGTTGCGTTTGACCGGCAGTAAGAAGCCCATGCACATGTTTGTAATTACAGTTAAGGTGGGTGGTACCAATGCCCTGTTGTCATTCAATCGTAGTTAACAGTATTTACATACTGTTTTAGACTCTGTGACTCCATCGACCACACGACTTGTTGAAATCAATTTAAAGTGATCCCAACATTTTACCTATTTTTTTCCCATTTTGCTTCCCTCTTGCATCGGGAATAGCTAGCTGGCATGTATATCTCTTCATGGTTAGACATCCACCAGGGGTAGAGGCGTGGGAGAAAGGGCTTGAGTGGAGAGTGAAAGTAACCATATCAATTTGAATAAGTTTACCAAGAGTTTTCCCTATTTGGAGATATATAATTCATGTCCATCTCCCTGTTCCACTTCAGAAACATCAACTTCATCCAGATCAATTGGATTACTACTTCTGTGAGCATCCAACTCTGGAATATTTTTGGTAATGGTTACTTCGTTGAGACAAAACAAATTCATTCCGAAATTGACTTTGCAGTGTCATAGGTGATTCACCTCTGATACCGAATAAGCCCTTAACAAAGAAGTGTGGATCTATTTGTGAATTGTGATGAAATGTATAGAATATGTATTGTCATTTGTATAGTATAGATTTTATAGTAAGTAACTAAGTAAGTAAATCAAGAATATGGAAAGAAATCAAGAATTAAAAAAAGTTTATATATAAAATTGTAATTGTAAATTTGTAGTGTGATAATTGATATTGGATAATTGAAATTGAAGGTAGAAATGAATGTAATAGATTGTAGGATGTGGAAAAGAGTGAGAATTTTTGTGTGAAAAAATTTGAAAATGAATTGGAGTATTTATAGAGTAAAAAAAAATAAAGAAAAAAAAATAAAAATTAAAGTAGCCAAAACAGCTACTTTTGATAGTTCAGTGACCATTTGCAACAGTCACTGAACTTTAACAATGACCAAAACGGTTCGACGAGCCACGAACCTGGCTCACTCACGAGCAGTTTAGGTAAGCCGGTCCGCTAGACTCATGCTCGAGCTCGTCAAATTACGAACCTACAAGTCGTACTTTCACGAGCCAAGCGGTCGAGTCAGCTAGCCTGGCTCGTTTGACACCCCTACCGATATCACACAAGAATCATGTGAATGAGTTATTGATGACAAACATCATGGCAATTAATGAGGCTGGCCTTAAGGGAAGAGTCAAGCCCTCTAGTGTTGATGCCGACCCACACAAGGTTGAGGAGTCTAAAGTTTGGATCATACTCAACACCTAAAAGCAAAATTAATTACAAGACGCCAACAAGTATGAGGCCTAAGCCGAGGCAAAGGTTAAGTCCCTATTTGTTAGAAATGAAAATTAAAACTTTAATTTAAGTCAAAATTAACAACTAATTTTAACAGCATGTTTAATAGGATCTACAACTTTTCAAGCATACGTTTCAGCAACTTTTATTAAAATATACTAAAAATTTATTTTAATCCCCACCAAACAAAGGCTAGGTGTTCAAAGATCGTAAGGCCTCACTAGGTTCGGGAGGAAAGCATGTATGGAAGTTGACTAAAGCCTGGGACAATAAGCCAAAGATACCCGATTTATCAAGATCCATGTGTAGAGACCAAATATCAAGGAGACATTCCCTTATCATGTGTTCTTAAGGCTACCACCCCATAACGGTCATTGTTCCTACTACCCCCATTGGGTAAGAAAGTGTTTTGACATAGCACGATATGATGAGGTGTGCTTGTGTCATCGAAAAATCGCTATTAGAGAAAATATTACAAAACATTCAGATGAAAAGCGACTCTTGTCAACCTCCACTTTGGGAAGGTGATTTAATGGGTCGGCCACCCATCACATCAACTTATGGATGGGAATGTGCTTGCCCAGAGATTCGAAGGTACCTTATTTTAGCCAATGTTCTTATAAATACTCATCAAAATCTTCTTAACGAAGTGAAATCTAGACAATGCTATTCCAATTTGTCTTCTGATTACAACTTTCTACATTTTGACATGAACATCGGAATGACGCACACGACCATTACACCTCCTTCAACTTCAACGGTCTTGCATTCTAACGTGTATTTTAAGTGTGTTTCGAAAGTTGTACATGTAGACGAAAAGGTGATTGAATTCTGTTTACTTTGAGTCATCTAGATTTTAGAGGTCAATAATATATATTGTTAAGTTGTCGAATTTTCTTTTGAAATATACATTTCTGTTCTAAAAAGAAAGTGAAGTTTGTTAATACTCTTTCTTTAAGAGAAATATCCACAATAGTCGTTTACTCCCATGCGAAAAAGAAAAAAGAAAAAAAAGTTGAGCCAATGATAAATAGTGTGACTAATATAATACAAAAGATTATTAAAATCATTAATTAGTGGACTAAACACTATTTGTGTTAATTTCTCTATTTAAATATGTCAAAAGCATCCTGGCAGGGCTTTTAGTGCGTAAGTGGGTCAAGGGGCATGAAAATTTCTTACCTTGCCCATAAATTAAATACTGTTATATCAGAGTTTTATTTTTATTTTTTTGCCCGAGATTGAATTATATGGAGTTGACAGCTTCTGTAAGTTGATATGTGGCTTCTTTCTATTGGTTAACCATAGCTCACTTGGTGACGGGCGAATTGGGCAGAGGGCTGCAATCCAGGGCCCGCCTGAGCTCATGTCCAGTAAAATGTCCAATAAAATGAATAGAGGAAAAATTCATTACTTATGTATTAACTATGATCAATTCAATTTTTCAGGTTTTATGTTTTTAAAATTCAAGAGTCTGGTGATAAATAATTAATTAAATATATTAAGGTCACAATTATACAATTATTGATCACAATTACATGCTTATAGATCACAACTTATTTATTGGTCATATATTATCAAATTAATTGGTCACGGACTATTTCACGGTCAAAAATCAAAAAATTTATTGGTCAATTTATTCTTTGATAACAGATTTTCAAATTAGTTGGTCATAATTATATAATTTTAGGTCACAATTAAATGGTTGATCACAAATAATCAAACATTTAAACACAAATTAACAAAATAGTTGGTCACATACACCAAACACCCCATTCCCACCTTTGATCTCTATCCACCACAATATTTGATCACAAATCAATCAAATAATTGATCACAAATACCTAAATAGTTGGTCACAAACTCTCTTGACCCCACAGATATTAGACATCCACCAGGGACAGAGAATGGGGAGAAGAGAGTGAAATGATGTTAGGGTTTGGGAGTGTGGGTAGGATGGGGGTGGGTGAGGTAGGTAAATTAAGTTAATTTTATATTATTAATATTTAATTTGAATTATTACTTGATTTTTGGTTAAATAAACCTCAAACCTGACTTTTGAATTTGAAAATTTAAATGCTTGTTTTTATGTAATTTTCTCACGATTTAAAATGTTTTAAATATAGTCCATAGCCCACCAACAAAAAACTAGCCCAGCCCAATTTCTAAAACCAATTTTTGAACTTTTGGCCCAATTATTTGTTTCATTTTTAGCCCATAACAAGATATTTTCTTCCTCCTGATTCCCGTCAATTTGAAACAGTTTAAAACCAAAAAATTCCCAAATCCTTTTACTTTAAGCGCTTTGAGCAATTCTTGGAAAATTTTAAGAGTTTTTTTTACCTTTGGTATCTGACAGATGGATCACATTTTATCGCAACTTTTGACTTCACTATTTTTATAAAAAAAAGATAAGAACTGATGAAATAATATATATTATCCCTATTAAGCCCATGTTTGTTGTAGATTAAAATCAGATTTTTAGTAGATTTTGATAAAAGTTGATGAAATGTGTGGTTGAAAAATTGTGGACCCCATGAAATGTGTGGTTAAAATTAATTGTTGACTTTGACTTGAAATTAAAATCAGAATAAATTAACATGTTATCGAAATTCAAATTTATTATGATTTTGCTCCTGTCCGATGGATATTAAAATCAGATTTTTAGTAAATTATGATAAAAATTGGTGAAATGTATGGTTGAAAAGTTGTGGATCCATGAAATATGTGATTAAAATTAATTTTTAACTTTGATTTAAAATTAAAATCAGATTTCATTCAGAAACAAATAGGAGCTAAATGTTAGCATTACTTGTACACATTTCATCAGCCGTTATACTTGACTATTCTTGGATGGCAAACTGCAAAAAGCTTGGTGGCTCTAATTTTCTCGTTCACTTCGACGTCGCAACAAACTATGCAAGCAAGTACTTCACTTGATCTTTAGCACCTTTAATTGCATTTTATGTTGCAGTATGGGTTGAATTAGGATTCTTAGATTTGGTTTCGGATTGTTGACTAGTTATAAGATTGTTGAATTTTGTTAGATAAGTAGTTGGGTTGTTGCTGGTGAATTTTCTTTTGGATCGTTGTGATATTGAAGTGTTGAGTTTTTATGCTTTTAGATTTTACATCGTCAGATACGACTGTATTAGTTAGTGTTATGTTACGATTTTTTTTTTATATATGATTTTTATTCAAACATTAAATTTAAAAAAATAAAAAAATTTGCATTGCACAATATTAATTCCTGGCTCCACCCCTACTTAGTGAATTATTGATGGGACAATCAAAGGGATAACAAATCTCAACTCTGAAGTATGAGGAAAGAGTAAATGATCAAATTATTCCATCGATTAGTTTATTTTTATTTATTCATATAATTGCATGTAGCTTTATTGAATCTTGAGATTTCAATTTTAACATAGAAAAGTTACTCTAATTAAGAGAACATGGCATAAAAGGCAGTGGCTTGTTTAATATCACTAGTTTTAGAAGATTCGTTTGATCATTTTATATTTGAACGAATTGAATTACTTGTTTGAACTTTCATATGTTCTAATACAATATTGAGTTCAGTCAAAGATAACTTAACGACACTAAATTTTTTTTATTATTTGCACCATATTTAATCATAATGAAGTTCTATATATTTGCTCATTTTGCACTTAGTCCTCAAATTTTTTTCATCCGATTTTATCCTTAACTTTCAATCACTTAGAATTTTTTTTAATCTCTGATAATGAATTATGCCTAAATATTATGCTAATATAAATTGAAATGAAGGGCAAAAATTTATATTTTTATTTATTTTGATTATTTAAAAAAATGAGAGGTAGATAAGTCTTTTTACAACCTCTTAAAACTTTTGGACGAAACCGTCTTAAAAGACTAGATGTGTAAATTAATAGAAAATTGATGATAAGAATTTGATGGAAAAAATTGGGAGGGCAAAGATTAGAAATATTCATTGCAATTAATATGTTACAAATTGTTATCTACAAGAGAATACCCAGTTTCAAGCAGGTCCAAATTCCGGTGCTGATAAAGTTTCATTCTTCACCCAATCTAATGTCGATGTAGTGGGCTGTCCAATTATTTGTTCATGCATAAAATTGCAGGACTCAAAATATTTGTTCATTTGAGATTTATTTTGCTTTGGACTATTTGAACAATCTGTGACGTAGACACTTGACATGTAACAAAAACATAATGGAAAATATCCCAATCTGTTAAGACATAGCATATGTAATTTAATTGAGAAGGCGTACAACAAGTTAGTTGATGAAGTAAACAATACAATTTTCAACTTCAGAGACATGGAAATCGGAGCGGTGGGGACTAAGTGTAAGGAAAGGGAATGGGATAAGCCCAGGACGAAGGGTTAGAGGAGAGATTTCACATGCTTAACTAGGAATAACAAAAAAGCTTGTCGACTCGGGTCGAGCCCCAAAAAAAGCCCGAGCCAGGCCCAGCTCAGGCCGAGCCCCAATTTGGGACGTCGGCTCGAGCCCGGGTCAGCCCGTTACTAAGTAATATAAAAAAAAATTAAAAAATGTATTTTTACTTTCTTTTTTTTTCATGTTTCAATGTATTTTTTTTATATATTAATATTTAATTATTATTTATTACACGCATAAATTGCACAAATTTTAAATACATCATAAAAAATTACAAATTTATAACGAATTAAAAAAAAAAAAAACNCTCGTCACCGGCCGGTGACTAAATAATATATAAAAAATTAAATTAAAATTGTTTAAGTTTAAATGTATTTTTTTGATATATTAATATTTAATTATTATTTATTACACGCATAAATTGCACAAATTTTAAATACATCATAAAAAATTACAAATTTATAACGAATTAAAAAAAAAAAAAACACGAGAGACCCGCTAAGGCTCAAGCCGAGCCTCATTTTTTTTGCTGAGCCTTTGCTTGGCTCGAGCCCAAAAAACCTCGGATCTATTTTGGATCTGTTTTGCTTGAGATTGAGTTTCGGCTTATAGCTCAGCTCGACTCGACTCGTTGACATTGCTATGCTTAACCCTAAAAAAGAAAAGAGTCATTGTATCGAACAACAAATGATTCAGTAAACGACTGAAGTGAATATAGAAAGATATGAGGGGAAAACCACAAAAGTGAATATTCTAAAGAAATTGTAGTGCATAACCAGCCAATATATAACTAGGTCACAACTAATGATCCAACAACTGAGATAAAATGAATACATGTAACAGGTATAATGAAACGGATTCAACAAAACCAAACGGATGTGTTGAGCGTTGCGTTCTCCGTCAATAATCATTTAAACAAGTGTGCTGTGAAGGAGATATTGCGAGCTTAATCCTAATATACATTCACATAAAGAAACAGTACAAGGAAGAAAAAAAAGGCAAAGATCCCATTCATTATACTGTCTAATTCGGTCCACTACTGAGCATATTCTCCTAGATGTAACAATAATTCTAGCTTTTATTTTTTACATGAAAACAAATAACTTGGCGACTTTATGTACAATTTTTAATCATCAAGATACTTTTGTACCTAAACTGAATTCTAATAATATTGACACAATAAATGCCTAAAAGATTTCTTATTATGGGAAGTGCAGACAACTTAGATATTCATTCTTGTTTGAAGATAGTTAAGTAAATTTTGAACTTCTGATGACACAATTAAATTCTCATCAGGTGAGCAAATAAAAGAACAAAGAGAGTCGACAAACCAATAAAGCAAAAAATGGGATGTCTCAATAAGTGATGACAAGAAGTAGCAAAAAGATAAACCGACACAACGGTCACTTTCGGGCATATGAAGAACGCCATTATAAACACAAAATTCAATTCAATTCAATTCAGCATAAGATGATGAAGAAATGAAGTAAAAAATTAAAGGCAAAATATAACTCGATACCTAATTTATAACAAACAGCTACAGAAAATGCAAGGCATTCAATTGTATTCTGAATGAACAAGAAATATACCAATCAGAATTTCTAGATCACTTTCCAGTTCAGATTTTGAGGTTAAACATCAAATCAGAAGAATAAGATCTGGTAATCAATTAAAGACTACAGGCAAACGCTACTCCAAATTACAAAAAAATTTCCAAGTTACCCATTAAAACAATGAGTTAATCATAAATTCGCTAAGACAAATCTTTAAAAATTAAACATTTGTACAAATTATCAAGATTTTCACCTAAAACCGAATATGATTCTTCTAGATTCTTTCAGAAAGGAAAAACAGTATATATGAAAGCTTCCTCTCTCTTTTTCCTTTAATGTGAACTGCCAAATCAAAATGTGTCTCGACCAAAAAAAAATAATCTGTCAGTCAAATTAAATGCTCGTTAATTATTTTACCAAGATCCAGCAATACTACATCGCATTTGACCAAATAAATATTATCAAATCATAACGTACCACAGAGCCAAATCAATTAACGGATCCATTGGAATCCAATAAGAACAGACATAACATTCACCATGGTCTCCGATTCAGTTGATGCAAGGCAGGAACCTAATTTTCGCCAAATCAACGACTTCAATTATACGTATACCGTACACATTTGTATATATACTGTTGGAATCATGCTAGCCGACGTGCAAACGACGCCGTAAAGGCGAACAAAGTTCCCGACCTGCACCAAGCGAATCTGAGACTACTGCAACAAAAAGATATACGAATTTATGTATATACATACACAGTAGTATCTATGGTTCTATACTTCTGTAGAATATTAGATCTGAGAGAGAGATTTTGTGTGCGTGTAAATGTAGGAGGGTTTGACCGATTTGGGAGAGGCAGGAGGAAAGGGATGGTTATTTATAGCTGGAATAAGCGCTGGAGATGTTGCCACGTGTAAACATCACATACGGTCGGTATGAACGTTACGTAAGTTAGGGTGAAAAAGAGGCGAGGCGGCATTCATATCGTGAAGGACTTGAAACTGTAGCCTTGGATTTGTATTTAATTACGGAGATTGCCAATTGATTAATTAATTTATTTCTCTTTTCTCGTGGAGCTACATGAATTACACGTGCCTTGTTTGTACGGAAAAGTGGACGGAAGTCAACGGATGACGCGTCCAACTTAACTCCCCTAAAATAAGGTTAGGATAGCTCTTCTCATCTTCGCCCACCCCATACTCAAATGATAATATTTAAAATATTCACATGCGGGGTGCATTTTATTGCGAATATTGAATTTATATAAAAACAAATAAATTCTATGAAAATTATTAATTATTTGATTGATTTAATTTTTATTTTAGAAAATATTATATTTGTCCATTTTTTATTGTTTGGTAGATGAGAGAGAGAGGGGATAGACGAGAGTGAATTACTTGGAAAATAAGAATCTCTCTCCATAAAGCAAATATTTTCCTTATTTTCAAGAAAAAAATGATCCCCTGATCAAAAGTATGAAAATATTTTTTATGAAAAAATTGTTAATTGAACAACACAAAAGTAGAAATTTATGTGGAAAAAAACGTTTTTCATATAAAAAAAATATTGACAATTAAACATACCATTAGAGCAAAATAAAATAAATAAAAATTAATTGTTTGAGAGGGCAATTTGTCATTCCAAAAAGTAGGTCCATGATTCATTGTTCAACGAAATTGTGATGAACTTTAGTGCATTATTTAATGAATCAAGGGATTCATTGTCACCTAAATTATTGATTATAATCATTAATGTTATTTTATTTAAAAATCATTGCTAAAACTTATACAAGTTAAAGGTTCCGATGCGAACTAGACATTGGTAGGATATAACCGTTAAGCGATTATACAAATCGGTAGGTTTTCATTAGAAATCGACAAACTAACATGGTCATCGATTTTTTGTATGTGTTTAAGTGGTGTAACAAAATTCAAATAATTAAGACAAAAATATTTTCTTAAAGGATAAGAATACAACAACAACTAGCGCCAAAGATTGGGACCTTGGAAGCTATTTTCCTTGGAAGTTATTGAAATTAATATTTAAATAAGTTTTCATTTATAAGCATGATTAAATATATTTTAATTCTTTATTTTATAAATAGAGTAATTAACCTTTTTTTATTTATCTACTCAATATTTATACTTTGAGTAATGAAATATATTTATATTATAAGTAAACTGTTTAAGTTGGTTGAGCTAAAATTAAGAATACTGAATTACCTAGCAAACTAGTGGTCAATTCATATTACATTACGTGCTTAACATTGAAATTCTTTAAATTTTGACTCAAAAAATATAAATGATTTTCCATAATTTACTTTTATTTTTCTCATACAAGTTTCAAATCTTCACTTGATTAAAGAAAAACAAAAGTTTAAGCCACTCAATTAAAATTTCATCATAAGTCGTCAAACCTAGTCAATGGAAAACAAATCTATCTTTTGCAAATAAACATTAATTTCTTTTATTTTGAGTTTTCATAAAAACGATATGTTGAGCCCTTGTTCGATTTTATTCCTTTTTTAGTCTATTTCTTAAAGTGCATAGACTGAATTCGAATAAAAAAATTTAAATGAACTCATGGAGGGTCTCGAACATGTATAGCAACTTTAAAAGATGCGTAAAGTTACTTCTAAATAGAATTTTTATTTCAAAATATATTTAAATCATTTACTTGACACAAACGAAAGCATGACCCTTCAATTGGTATTGTTCCTCTTCTAAAAGGTCTTAATATTGAATTTGTAGAAAAGTAAAATGCCCAAAAAAAGCAATATTTAGGAAAAGTGAGATCAGTTGGCTGTCCTCGTACAGCAGTATTGCATGGACTCTGCTGTGGCGCCCCTGCATGGTCATAGCCCATGTGGCCTAGGCCATTTGGCTTTTTCCGTATTACATCGTTAATACCGAAGTAATTAATTTGGTTACAACTTCCAACATGTATTCTCATTCTTCTATTTATTTTTAATTACATATTTTTCAATAAAATAATATTTTTCATCACATCAATAATCAACCACATATTCTTCATCATATGGAACAAAAAAATGCAGTATTGGACTCAAAATGTACACCAAATATAGGCTAAGTGTACATTCCATACCTTCTTTTTCAACCACACATTCCTATCACATCACATAAAAAAAAATGAATTCTCTCCTAAAAAATGTGCAGCAAACATACTCTGAAGTAGAAAATTTAAAGGCTAAGGCCCTATTTGGAGGGAAGAAAAATTAAAATTTTAATAAATTTTGATAAAAATTACTAAATATATAATTGAAAAGTTGTGAATCCTATAAAATATATAGTTAAAATTAATTATTAACTTTAACTTATATTAAATTTAGAATCTAACTCCTACCAAACATGGATTAACAAATCTTTGAATGGTTCAATTCAATCCCATTGCTAGTTGATTCAATTTCGTCTCAATTTCACGTATATAATTTTTGTTGAAGATAAAATATCACAATGATTAAATATCGCATTAATAAAAAATATACAAATATTGCTGCTCCTTTTAAATCTTGTAGGATGGAATTCAAAATCTTAATCCGTGTTATGCCTCCATTTTTTTAGAACTCATTTATTTTTTTACCAAATTCATTTTCAACCATACTATTCATGTAGCTCACAACTTTTATCATATTTTCAATCGCATGTTTCGCCAACTTTTATCAAAATATACTAAAAATATATTTTTTATACAAACTAAATAGGGGGTTAGTACGATATCAGAGTCCATTACACTCAACGAGTAATTTGATTCGTCTAAAATTCAAACGAGTATTTGAATTCAAGATTAATGTGCTCAAATGTATCGCCATCTTACAAGAGACATATTAAATAGCGAACTAATATGCAACATAAATGTGCTTGATTTCAACGTATAATTTTCATTGATTTTCAGTGTGATTCCTAGTTCCCTCTCAAATAAGTTATTTGATTTAATTTTTATAACTTTGGTTGATAGGATACATTTCTAAATTTAGTCCATTTCAATTATTGTAAAGGTAAAAATGAACCCCCCCCAAGTCCATAATTAACATCATAGGCCATCAAGAATTTTGAAACATAAACAAAAAATAGTATTTTAGTATAAAAAATGGTAAACAAATATGGTTTCCCTAACAAGGATCAATCATGCTATATGTACATTTTCCTTTACATTAAATTTGACACTCATTTACATAGCAATCATCATAGCTATTAACTTCTACAACTTCCTATCACATTACTACATAAAGAGGAATGTCAACAATAATATCAATGAAAATGTACATATAGCTTAATTCGACAAGGATTTAGCATGTTCTCCGTGGGATGGTGGCCAAGAAAAGGGTGATTACACTATCACTAATTTTTTTTGTTACCCTTTTTTCATTGTCAACTTATATCCTTACCTTTTTGTGATTGTATTCTTATCTTTATACGTTTATTTAATTTGTTCCTCATGATGATTTCTATCCATTTATTATTTTTTTTTCTTATTTAAAAAAATGATATGGAAAAAAGTCATTTTATACGCATCTTACAGACTTTTTTGATGAAAATAGTCATCATGGACAGGATTTGTAATTAATGAAAGGTTGAAGAAAATAATATGGTTAAAAAAATGCTAGAGGTGTAAGCGCAACAATGAATTAAGATTGGGGACATTAAATGTAATTAAAAGAAGTTTAACAAAAGAAACTTTGGTGTGAATTAAAACTTTTTTTTTGGTCAACATGGACGGACTTCGTTGTCATTTTTTTTAGTTGATGGAAGTAGGGATGGGAATTCAAACTATTAAAACTGATAATCGTGGTTAATCGAACCGAATGAGGCAAAAAAAATTGAACTGATGATGTAATGGGGTGGTTATGGTTTTGA
>CAIGRP010089037.1:0-12206 GCA_903798385.1 Fraxinus cuspidata
TAGCGTACGATCGTCTGTGAATATTTAAAATTAACATGTTATCAAAATTCAAATTTATCGTGATTTTGCCCCTATTTGGTGGAGATTAAAATCAATTTTTTAGTAAATTTTAATAAAAGTTAAATAGTTATGGATTCCATGAAATATGTTACTATGATTAATTGCTAATTTTGATTTAAATTAAAATTTAGATTTTAATCGATATCACACATGATTTTATTAAAAATCAAAAGTTGGGGGGACACGTACCCCCTAGGTCCGCCCTTGGTGTGAGATTGTATCAATTGTAAATTCTGTAAGTCAGGATATAAATGGAGGTGTACATATAACAAGATTGTTATAGATATGTTACAACTGCATCAACAATTAGAGGTGTTGAAGCAGTAGATACACAAATTTTTATCATGATGCTTATTGGTCACTAAGACACAGTGGTTGACGATTTGACAGAGGAGAACTTTGACGACGACAGCGATATCCCTTTCATCTCACTCAATCTTGACTGGCAAATAGCCGGATACTATATGACCTTACGAGGTTTGCACCAATCTTAGCTTCTCAAAGGTCCCTTGAAAATGTAAGGTGAAATGGCATTATATTGGCATCAGCTTTTGAAATTCACACTGTGTCTGCTTTTACATCAGGACATTTTTTAACTTCTTTTTCCTTTAGTCACAAACAAGAACCTTAGTTTACATCAATTGAGTCAAGTCCCAATCCCCTATGATATATTATGAAATTTGAGGCCTTCTTCTTCACAATCAGACATTGTATGTATACATTATATGAGAACTTTAGAAACAAATGAGATATATTAGGGGTTGTTCTCTTCGTGTTTCAGTTTTGAATTTTGAGTTTTGAATTCATTTTGAATTTTGTGTTTTGAGTATCCATTTTGAAATTGCTGAAAACGCGTTCTTTTTGTCATTCTGAAAATTTGTTTTCAAAAATAAAAAAATGAAATTTTGCTTGATTTTAACAGAAAACGACCAAAACGACTCTTTCGACGTTTTCCGTTTTCTTTATAAATTTTAAACTCGTTTTTGGAAATTCATTTTTGAAAATAGGTAAGTAAATTACAGTGTTTTCAAAAACTGAAAATAGTTTAGAAACGATAAAGTGAACACTCCTTTAATTTTTCACAAAAAGATCGACCTCATTGAATATTTTGTATGTACATTTTGAATTTTTTTGTAACTCGTTTCTTTGTGCTGTGCGAGAAATTTTGAGTGAGGCTTTATTGCTATTAATTTTCCCACTCTTTCTACCTGAAAAATAAATTACTCTTTACTTTTAAACAGATTTTGTAAATTCCCTTTTTTGACAGATTGAGACTCTAATCCCACAAATTTGGATTAACTTAAAAAGATTCTTCTAAACTGTCATTGAACTTTAATTTTTTATTTTTCAAAAGTTTTTGTACTTTCAAGTTGTAATGTTATTTCTCATCCACCACTCCCTCTCTACTATCCTTCCATTTGGTGACAAGCAGAATAGTTACTTCTCAAACAATCTCGATTGTCGAATGGAAAAACAATGTTAAAAGTACAAAGATTATTCAAAAAAATCTTAAAATTCACTACAAAAACAAATTTAAAAATACCTTCACTACTACAAAAAAGTTTAAAATTCGATATCGGTTAAAAACAACGTTGAAACTATTGTAACAATTGGGATTTTCAAAACCCCCCAACTCCATAGCAAATGTTACGAGTTGAAAAATAAAATTACAAATAAAGAGAGTAAAAATTATTTTGCTCAATAATGCAAAGGCATCTGAGCAATTAATGTTTGAGTGGACCTGACAACCCACCCCCTTACCCCAATTCCCACCACCCCACATACACAGTATCACTGTCCTTCTCAGAGTCACACCCAAATATATACTCATAGGATTTTGTGTTGAACCAAAAGCCTATCAGTTTTCAAACTGACATATACTACAATTGTAACCTTAGCTTATTCCATCTTCAAATATGGGCTCAAATATCTGGACTGTGTTCACCCCTTATTGCCCTTCACTGTGATACTTTTCTCACTGCCATGGCCCACACCCGTACCGTGCTAGAAAAATTAAATTTATTTTTTCTTCGTTTATACTCTCCAATGACCGACGATGTTTATTTTTCTATACTATGGTGAAAACATGAATGGTTCTCAATTAATTTTCTACCTTCTTCATGGGAGAGTTTAATTTGGCTTAAAGAATTGAAGGAAAAAGTCCATAAGATGTTTCTAATTTTTTTCCGTTGTTCCACCTCGAAGGGGTGGGGGAATCCCTAAGTCGAATGGAGGATGGGAACGGAGAACATGCTCCCGCCTCAAATTTCTCGACCCCACCTCAAATCTGTTTATTGTATTTTATTTTTATGTGTTGAAAAATAAAAAAATAATTAAATAATTAAAAAACATGTAAATAAGTTTATTTTAATCCTCCAAAATTCTCAACTGACGTGGGGATTGGAAGGGCAGCCCTGTCCCGTTGCCACATAGCTCCTAAGGTACCCTTACTTTTCAACTAAACAAGTGGTAGATAAAATATCTTAAACCAATATTCGAATACCAAGTGTTATGGTGCTGAAGTATCCCATGTGATCGACCTTTAAACAAGAGTAGATGTACACAAAGTCTATACATGTAAATAATTAGAGAAAATGTAGAGTCGCTATAGAACACTCTTAAAGAACTCTACATAATAGCTCATGACTTTGGAAGAATGGATAGTCTCCTCACAATGAGATTCACAGTGACCAAACCCAGATTACTATTTCATAAGATGCAAATGTTAATCCTGTCAAGATAAAATGAAAATTTTAATAATTAAATCGAAGTAATTATTAATGATGAAGAATTTATCATTTATCATTCTAATTTAATTTACACCAATAACTAAGAAAAATTGAAATGTACAGATTAAACTGCTTTTAAACAATCAAATATTACATCATGTGACTACTTTTTATTCTCTTTTTTTTTGTAAAAATTGAATTATAATATTTGAAGTAAAGAAGAATGCAGATGAAATGTCAAAAGTGAGTTGGACCAGCATCTATACTGGCTGCGAATAGGTTTACGTCAAGAGCCACACGTGTGTTGTTTCAAATCCATGTGCCCAGATTCTTGTCCCCTTCCATTTTTTAATGGGTTTTGCTATTCATCCAAAGTCACGTGGGCCATGAACCGACAAGAGCGCATGTGACGCCCCTGACGTGGCCCCGTCACTCTAAAAAATCCCTTTTCTTATTAAGGAGATTTTGCATATATGTTCCTAGATTCTCAATTGCAATAAAATTTGTTATTTTTTCAAAAGGTGCTTAATAATTTTTTTTTTTTTGGGTGTGAAATATTCAAATTAGATACATTTTTAGGTGTATTTATTACTCATCAATGCATGCATTTAATGCTAATTAATGCCATAATTTGATGGTTGACTTGTGTAAAAAAAATTAAAAATGAATATACCTAATATATAATGGATAATAGAATTGTTAACGAAAAATTAAATAACAAAAATCATTTCGTAATCTTTTGCTATGTGGATGTGTGAAAATTTGGATTCATATTCCATTTTGAGAGGTTAATATTTACAAATTGTTTAATATTTTTATCTTATAACTTACTAGTTTAAAATTGTTAAATATAACATGATCATATTAATCTGCAAATTATTATTCATTTATTTGGATTGCTTTTGCAAATTTTTATAAATAAAGATAAAAATATCCTCCATAAAATCTTGTTGGGAATTCTCTATTTAACAAAGTATTTTGTAAATTCTTTTTGAAGATTTTGTCATTTGATACTTGAGTATTAATGAACACACTTAATGCTATGAAGAATGAATTACAATCACACCAATTACATGCTTCCAGTCAGGTGCTAATCGTAAATATCGACAATTCAACAGTCAAACTAGACTGTGAATACCGACAATCAAAATGTCGAACTCGACACTTAATAAATGTCGGGAAAGAAATTTGAACCGTTAGTCTTGCAGATTTGCTATTGTTTGATATAAGTAATATGTATGTGCCACTTACATGATATTAAAGTCCGATATATTAATTATGTTGAATGCTTATCATTGATATATCAAAATTTCAAGTATGAGTTATAATCTGATATTCATCGTGCCACATGGGGGACAATTTGTCCACGTGGATGACAAATGGAAATAGCGAGTGAACAAGACCACTTCAATTGTAATAATAAGTAGGACTTGTTGGACGATTGATGGAAAAAGCATATGTGGTTATCTAAAATATTTTAGGTCGGTAATTTGTGTTGACGGTAGTCATTTGAAAGATCTATAAGAGATCCAAGTAGACCATCCCCGCGACATAAGAGATCTAAATCTAAGTCTACGTACGAATAAAGAAATACATTTGATGTGAGCGAGTTCTGCATGATCGGGCCACATGTTCAAACCGTATTCCAACACCAAGCACAGATAAGGTTAAATGATGTTTAAAGCTTGAAATTGTATTTTGTACATTACAATGATGCTGTTCGTTGTTTATGTTATATTTGTAAATTGTGTTATTACCATTGCATCTTTTATTCTGTTACAGGAAGCCTTCCACTGTTTTCAAAACATTAGATTTCATTAATTGCGAACTGTTAAACATCAGTCCCGACAGATATACTCTTTAATTCTCAACAATTCGTTGGTAAGTAGTAAACTAGATAAGATATCCGGGTACAACGGTTGATCGAACATACAATATTACGGTTATACATTAACACGTCGTTAATAAAAGTAGAAAATTTAAATATAGCCGATAATATGAAGCATTATTCGCCCACTTCAGTATCTAAGACATTTTTCTCCCACTAGATTCCTCCTCATTGTCTCGGGGTGGTGTAACGGTAGGAATCAACTCATCATTGCTGGAGTCAACTTTGTAAGGAACCAAGTAGTCGAAAATATCATTGACTTCATGGTTCAGTGACTGAGATGATTGGTTGGAAATATCATCCAAGTTAGGAAAAGGAATTGCAGTCCAGCTAAGAATCCTTAGGAAATTGAAACCAATTCTCTCGCAGAACTTTTCCCAAATATTGGGAACCGCCTCGAACGCCCATATCTGTCGAAGAAAACCAAAAAGAAGTTGTTATTGTTGTTTTCGTGCTATGTAGATAATTTTTGTATTAAAATAAATACGGCTTGAACAAACATTAATCATACCTGTATAGTGATGAAAAATTTGCAAATAGTGTATGTGATCTCCTTATCGTTCTTTGCTGTAGCATCCCTTACTTTCTTCGACAAACCATGCTTAAATTCCCTCGTCACACCCTAAAAGTCAACTTTACCCAAGGGTAATCAAAGAAAATGTCCAGGTTGTCGACGATCGACATTGTGCTAAGATCAATATCAACGCTGTTATCCGGAGCAATGAAAACTTTCTCAACTATTATTACCAATTCGAGCTTTTATCGTTTAGCTCATGTCGTCGATTGCTGGATTTAAAGTATTTATTCTTCAATCTAATTTTATTTTATAGCTTTATCAAATTCATTGCCTATCGGCATAGTACCGTATTTAAGCCCCGTG
Organism: Fraxinus cuspidata; assembly: GCA_903798385.1. Classification (NCBI taxonomy): domain Eukaryota; kingdom Viridiplantae; phylum Streptophyta; class Magnoliopsida; order Lamiales; family Oleaceae; genus Fraxinus; species Fraxinus cuspidata. The sequence goes on from CAIGRP010089037.1 coordinate 5,558, forward strand.
ACTACAGCATACTTTTGAAGTTTGAAGCATGTGAGGTGGCCTTTTATGTTGTGCCACAACTCTTTCGTCTTCCTAGTTCGTATAATCCTAAATACGAGTTGTTGAATGAGCTGGGCGGATAATTGAACCTCAGGTAAGTTAGCGAGGAAGTCAAGACATGATTCTTTGAAATCAACTTTCTGATCGGCATCAAATTTCTCACACACTGTTTTTATATACTTCAAGTAACTTCACTAAGAAATGTGTACGTGGAGCCGTTCTTCTTTCGATAAAAGGAATTCAAAATTCATATGTAAAAATCACAAATATGAAGAAATAACATAGGTTAGACGGTGATATATCATACATTTAATTCATAACACATGTAGAAGAGTAGTTGAACCAAATTTGGCATAGGAACAAAACTGTTGAGAAAAATGAACTAACTGTCGAGATTTTCTAAAGATAACTGTCGAGAACGACATTTTATCTCGACAGATGGTTCCATATCTGTCGAGATTGACAAGTAATCCCAACATATGATTTCCATCATAAAGGGTTCAAGCGTACAACAATATAATAGTTTAACTTCCAAAGCGTTAACATACAAAATTTAGAAGCATTTAAGAACATATTTGATGTCAAAAATCTCCTAAGAAGACAAAAGGAATGAGAACCAAATCGAGAATGCTAAAACAATGTTTACCTTTTACTTATTTTGTAGAGAGCGCATAATGTTCCTTTTTCAAACTTTCAAGGCCTTTAGATATTCCACTACACACAAGTACTCAGATAATATCATAGCCTCACGTTATACCTGTAGCAAACTTATTACACAAAATAAGCATACACAACTCAATTAAATTTCTACCTTCTACAATAAAACAAAAAATATATACCTTAGCTACCAATAAAAACAAAAAGAGCTACCAAAATTTGAACGCAAAGAAAAATTACAAGCAATATTTAATAAAATCCATAGGAGAAATCCCCTCCCCACAAATACCTAATTAGATCAAATCACAAATTCAACTAAATTTACAAAAACAAACAAGGAAGAAAATCCACTTGAACCCCTAATTAACCTATCATATGAGAAACCCCCAAAATTCTTTTATCAACTGTAATTACTTCAATAAAAGGTCCACTTTTGTGCAATCAAAAGGGTAAATTCCATATAACCTTAAACTATACGCCTATAGATGCAGACTATGGATTGCCCTGATGAAGAAAATCGCCTTGTTGGTCTTCAGTGACGGTTTTGGCAGGTTTCACATTTGATATTTTCGTAAAAATAAAATAAAATTGGTGTAAAATGATTCAATGAAGAAGAAGAAAGAGAATAATAGAAAACTTCATTGCTGCTCGCTTGCTTCTGTTGTATCTTTTGGAGAATTTACAAATTTTTAATCAAAACATCTAATATTGAATTCTAAAACAATCTCAAACAAACACAAGTACAAGTATTTATGTTGTTATATATAAGTATATATACATATATATATATATATATATTATGTGTGAGGATGTGTGAGAGTGAGAGGAAAGATTGATAGAGAAGATAGATAGAGGTGGCATGCAATGAATAAGAAAATGGAATGAATTTTGAGGTTTTGCGGCAGATACATACCTATTCTATATTATGGTTTGGACATGGACTATAAAATTGGTTTGGCCCATTTAATTTTACCACTTAAATTTTGTAAGGAATAAATGGTAGATAATGGGTTTTAAAATGATATTTTAATTAATAAATTTTTAATATAATATATAAATTTATTTATTATTCTAATTCCGAGTCAACTCTGGTTCGACCATTGACCCTTTAACTTTTTTGGATCAATGACCGAGCTGATTTTCAAAATATTGATATTTATTAGGATGTGTTTGGCACAAAATAATAGACATGATCAACTAATATATTAAAACATGTTATATACTAGAGAGAAAAATAGAACAAATAAATGAGTCAAAGTTCAATTGTATATTTTATTGAGAATCAAGACCCGTATTTATAAGGTTCAAAATGAGAGTTATAATTGAAATGAAATACTCTCTAAACTAGATAAGATTTCTTAATGCATAATGATAACACTGCATAATCATTAATATATATTTTGTAGTTTTAAAATACTCTCCTTTGATGATTATTTGAATAATAATTACCTCATTAAAAACCTTGTTCGATAAAAATTCAGTGGGAAAAAAATCAAACAAAGGAAAAATAGACAATAAATTGTTAATATTTTGGAGTATAAAAAAATGCTGTCTCATTAAAACTTTACCGAAAAACTCAGTGGGACAAAACTTAGACTAAGGAAAAATAGTACAACTACTCCCTCTGATGAAAATTACTGAAAATCTTTGAGTCGACGCATTTCAATCTTATGTAACAATTTCTTAAATTTTGATGTCGGCATTGCTTTTGTGAGTAAATTAGCCACTTTGTTACTCGAGAGCAAATTTGTTGAACATCGATATTATCATTCTTCTGAAATCATGTGTATGGAAGAATTTTGAATAAACACGTTTCATCTTGTTACTTTAATATAATATCTTTTGAGTTGTGCAATATAAGCTATATTATCTTTATGCAAAAGTGTTGGACTATCTTTTGTTAAGTTAATTTGCTCGATGCTTGGATAAGATAGGTCATGTTCCTCAACCATACACATTCTCGGCCAGCTTCACGGATTGCAATAAGTTCACAATGATTTGAAGATATTGTTTTCAAGGTTTGCAATATGAATTTCCGTTGTATAGGTGTTCTTCCATGTAAAAACATATATCTTGTTTGTGATTTAATTTTATGTGGATCAGAAAGACCTTCTTCTACATATCTTACTAAAACATATCCCAACTTTTGGGAATAAAATATTCCCAAATCATTATTACGTTTTAGGTAACGAAAAATGCATTTAACATCATTATAATGTTTATGAATTAGTGTAGAGCTATATTTTGAAAGGAGATTTACAGAAAAACTATATCGGGTCGAGTACAGTTTGTAAGATAGATTAATGCTCTAATTGCACTAAGATATGTTACTTAGGACCAAGAACCTTTTCTCTATCTTCAAGTGGATGAAATTGATCTTTTTTCATATCAAGTGATCGAAAACTTAGGACCAAGAACCTTTTCTCTATCTTCAAGTGGATGAAATTGATCTTTTTCCATATCAAGTGATCGAACAACCATAAGTGATGACAATTGTTGTACATTATCCATATAAAAATAGCTTTAAGACTTTTTTTAATATATGAAGATTGATGAACTAATAATCATTCTGAAAAATGTTCAATTTGTAATCCAAGACAAATTTCGATTTTTTTTCCAAATCTCGCATCTCAAATTTATTTTTAAAATGATTTGAATTTTGTTGAGCTATTCAGAAGTTCCATTTAAATTTAAATCATCAATATAAGCTACCATATTTGCAAATCCAATATTTATTTTCTTTATGAAAGGCATTTAATAAGCAAATTTATTTTTAAAATGATTTGAATTTTGTTGAGCTATTCAGAAGTTCCATTTAAATTTAAATCATCCATATAAGCTACCATATTTGCAACTCCAATGTTTATTTTCTTTTTGAAAGGCATTTAATATCGAGAGTGCCCTTTCATTTGCATAAGTAATTGCTACATGACAGCATTCACTGGTCTATATTCTTCATAGTTGTATCCATCTATCCTACTTCTTTTACTACATGCTCAATTGTGCCACAGCCTCTTCGAATAACATTTGTCCGAATAACTATTTCCTCTGAAGCCTTTTCCTGCTGATTCTTGGGATGTGAGCTATAATGGCTAGAACTCATGATGAGACAAGAAATGGTACACCAGGTAATGCTGCCAATGGCATCTCTTCTAGTTTTTCTTTACTAGTTCTTTCTTCAAGAACTAGAGCCTTTCTTCAAGGCCTTTCTTTTGAAAAATTCTTCTAATGGCTTCTACCACAAGGGAATTTTTGGTCATGGTATGGCTTCCAATAGACGGCGCCAATATGCTGACCTCAAAATTTCTATATCGAACATAGTCAACAGATCCCAAGGCCTCTCCGTCCACGTAAGCCTGATTCCTACACACTTAGACAAATTGTTAGTCAAACGTGGCTTCCTCTAGTGGTGATGGAGCTAGTTGCGTGAACTACAATGATAAAGTCATTTGGTAAAATAAATGTATGACTGTGGGAGGGCTGTATAAGGGAGCCTCCAATGTAAAAATGGAGTCAACCTTGGGGTGTATATCGAGAATAAATAAAGATCAAGTTTGTAAGTTGAGATGGTAAACTTGAATTACCTTGAAAATGACATTAAGTGTGAACTTTTATATTAGAAAATGACTACTAAGAGTCATTAGATAATGGGACACGTGGCTGCACCCCAATAGCTGAAACCTCTTGTCATTTCCATCAATCAATCATATGTATTAAATGCAAGTACCATTTTATTATCCATAATGCCTAGTTTGCGGCTTTGGACTTGACATGTTTAGTTGAGAAGGGCGGCGACACTAGTGGGTTGTCACATCAATTCCATACCATAGATTGTCCAAGTAGATTTTGTGCCGAGCTCTTTTAGCGGGTCCCCCATGATGTAAGCCTAATTTTTTCCACAAGGGTCGACACAATTCAATGGGTTCGACGCTTGTGCACATCGGTTCGGCCTGTTCATGAATTCGGTCAAACTGCCTTCATGGTAGTTTGACACAGGATGTAGGGCCCTAGGCTTGCTAGCCACGTAGGATTTCTAGCGCCTTATATCGTGAGGCGTAACAGTGATAACACTCCACATTGCGCTTAAAATGAGACTGAAACGACCACCCCTCAGACTATGGTCAGAAGTGTGACATTGTTGCTCCAACAAAGTTGTTTCTTGTTTTGCTTTAGCAGAAGGTCATGTTTTATATCTCTTTCCCATTTTAATGATTTCAATTATTTTTTATTAATAAATAATGTGGGTTTTGACTAGCAAATAATAAAATACTTGGAGCCAAAGAGTTCGCTTCTCCACTATCAACCAAAATTCATTCACCACTTCATGATGTGGTTGTTTAACTCACAATATAGATAAAACTTATCAATTAAGAGTGATACATCTAGGAATTTCCGGGAGTTAGGGTGGTCGTTGATAGTTGACCGTTGATGGTTGACCATCAATAATCACAAAAACGAGATTGTTTATTAATATTTAGTTAAATATTATTAAAAAAATGTTTTAGAGGAGAAAACAAGTCCACAAAATTTCCCCAAAGGCTTATATGTATCTGGATGCACTGTTATTTAGAGATCTGAAGCATATACTTCGTACGATTAATTTGTCAAGCTAAATTTACTATTAAATCAACATGGTTCCTGAAAACTTAAGAAATTCATAAACTTAATGTGGCCAAAGAAAGACTAAAAGGCAATTCATAGACAAAGACAAGCATGTAGCATAAATTTGAATAATTAAACAACCGATACTAACAGGAATTGAACACAACAATAAACTTTAAATTGCTAATCATATTGGAATTTTTGACGTTAACCTTTCAGTTTTTGAATTGAGTGAATCCACTGGTCCTTTGGAATTTGATTTTTCATTGGCATCAATTATCTTTCCATCCAGCACAAGAAGATGAATCCCATTAACAATCGGATAAGAAAAGCTGATGGCATCGCTAATTAGGGCATTCATTTTCTCACAAAACCTAAAGGGTAGTTGTAAGATTTTACTTATTCCAACACCGACACAACGGTGCCTTTCAGTAGCAATTTGCTTCCCTTCACCACTTTAGTTCCTTGGTTTAAGATTTCTTTCCCCTCCCTAATCTGATCTTTGTATAAATATAAATTCTTCTAGAACCAACACAGGAGGCTGCCCTGACTTTTCGGGTGCTGGGCTCCACCGCTGACAATTAATGAACAATAATATAAGAAAATATCTATTTTATTAAGAGAATATGTCATAGTTTTCTTCTCAACAACCACATTGCAATTACTTCATGCATTCTTTGATGTATAATAGACAAAAAAACACCAACGATCGAAGCTTTACAATGACATATATTGCACATATTGTCTAACTTTCTAGAAATTTCTATAATTTTAGGAATTTAAAAGAATTTTAATTAATTTTTGGGAAAGAAAATAAAGTATTTAATTGCAAGAATTAACTTAGATAAAAAATGCAATAAGGAAAACACAAAATTGCAAGGTTCTTATTGGGATGGATGATTTCATTTGAATTCATTGTCTAAGCTAGCTCATCAACTATGAGATGTAATTTTCCTAAGTTGTTAATTTGGGATACTTTTAGTTAAGTAAAAATCGTAAAATGTCAATATAAATGACCTTTGGACTATAGATCTATTTAGCATAAAAAATAGGATGTTGGAAGACCCCGTGGATGGGGTCGACATTCCCAACAAAGTGTAAGAGACATCAGCCCCAACATCCCAACATGTTTGACAGGGTGCACATTTTCACCTAAAATTCAATTTTTGATGCTTTGACAATGTATGGACCATAGTTTAGGCAAGGTCTTAACAGGTAGAAGATTCCAACATTTAATTACCTATTCGCTCGTGATCTAAACATCATCACTCCACATCCACCATACAAAATACCAATGTATTCCCACGTATTTTTACTCTACATTATCAAAAGACATACTGCACACTTACTA
>CAIGRP010089048.1:9074-25158 GCA_903798385.1 Fraxinus cuspidata
TTCCTTTCAATTTGAATTACCCTAAATGACATGGAGGCATTAAAGAAAACATTAAAAAGCTGCTGCGGACAACTATGCCAATGTAGTTGTATAGTAGTGATGTTTCTCTAAGGTCGTGTGTGAAGTCAAAGTGGGCTGGATTATTAAGAAATTTCGAATGAGGTAAATTTTCTTTCCCATTGCCATATTGTGATTATCTGCGAATCACCTTTTCAGAAGTTGTATAATGTTGATTAAGGATGATCGAACTGAGTCGGTCATTTGATGCTCAGTTCATCTGGTGACCATTGAAGGCATATTTATATACGGATTACACCGTATAAGATTGAAAAATTGACAAATTCTGTTTTTTTTTTCCTCCTCTTAATTCCATTTAGCATCTGTGCAGTCCAACATACCCAATATCGTGTGAAAGCATGACTTGAAGGTTAACATTTTGTGGGTTTTCGTAAATGTAAAGTCTTGTGTCAAAGTAATTTTTGGTGTATTGATGCATCTATTTGATAGGTCAATCTGGGGGTGTTTCTTTATATATTGTGGAAAAATGGTAAAAGTATAATGAAAAATCAAGGGAGATAGCTTTATCAAATTTATTTTTGACCTGTTGTGGGATAGAGGTCGAAAAGTCTGAAAAACATTAGATATTTTGTTGTTATTATAGGATTGGATATATACGTTGTTAACCATATTTGACATTTTTACATAATTCTTCACACACATCCCATGGGATCTAAAATTTTTCAAGGCATAGTGATAGTAATGCAAAGTATGAAAGGATATTATGGTGAACATTTTAATCGCAATCGGATCTTCTGAATCGAAATTGAATTAGATATTGGATGCTATTACTTTAAAGTTTAGATATTATTTGGTGGAATGCTCGCATGGGGTGAAGAAAGTCGAATATATATTTGGTTGCATATCTTATTTCTTTTATTTTTGCTAGATATTTGAAAAATAATTTGTATTGTCAATTTATGATTTTATAAAAAATATGGGTTAAACCAATTCGGAACCAGAGCCGATAGTCAGCTTTGGTTTCCGTGGATCCCAATGTTTCATTTACGAAATACTGAAAGTGTAATGAATGGTTTAAGATATTGAAATATCTAGATCGATTCACCAGATGTCAAGACATAAAGAACGTGTTATATGCACACACACCAGTTTAAAGTCTTAACTAATTCGTATTTTCGTTAAATGGAATGGAAGGCAGGCAGGTTGTACGTCCAATTCTGAGTTTGTTTTTTATTTTATTAGTAGTAAGTAGATGGTTGATCAGTCCTCGTGGTGGTTTTGCTGAAACAAAAGGAACAATAATATTGAAAAAATTAAGTTAAAAATATAAGGCCTTCTTATATTTTGGTTTTTCGTGAAATTGATTTCGTAAACAGTGGATGACGCGTACATTTTCTATTAGGAGGGCACAATCAAACTTACAAAAAAGTTATTGCCATTTTGCCAACCACAATGTTGAAGTCGATCGATAGATCTGTCCTTACTTCTACATAACATAAAATTGCTCCTTAAAAAATTATTATATCACTACAACTTGTAAGGAGAAAAATTTGCAATCCAATCTTGTAACGATCTGAAAATTTTGATGTCATATTTCATGTAAAATTTTCTAATAAAATGATGTAAATTATATTGAAAATTTATTAAGAAAAGATGAGTTAGACGTTTCTTTTTAAGATGCGTATTTGACGCATATCTAACTATTTTGTTTTATTCATTTGGATCATTTGATATATCTACAATGTAGTTCTCGAAATGAGTTTCAAGACGACGTACATGATTTATGAATTCAGTTAGCGTACAAGCGTCAAAAAATTTTTAAAATTAACATTGTTGAAATTCTCGCAATACTAGTTTGAAACAACCTGTTTTAACTAACTGTAACATTTACTACGATTAATTGTTTCGCATCAACGTGAAAAATTAGGTTGTGAGCACTTCGAAATGGTTTTAAAAATGCAATATTTTGACTTCATTTGACATCCCATAAGCATCTCGCAAATTGAGACAAAAACATTAAAAAAAAAAAACATTTTTTTGGAAGTTGGTGATCACAAGACCCACCAAGCCGCACCGTGCATCCGCTGGTGTTTGTTAAAATGATTTATTTGAAGTGTATGTACTTCGAAAATAAAAATAGTTATTCTTATTATGAGTTCATGTGCAAATTTATTTTGTTGGAAGAACGTGTTTCAAAAAATGAATTTGAGAAAATCTGATTTTCGAAAAAAATCAAAAATCAAACAAGGGCTAAATTTCAGTAGTGATAAAAAATTTAGGACCAATACCCTGAATAATTATTCATACCCTCGGTGGCCAATAAACTTTTATGGGGCTTCTATTTACTCTCCCAACTTTAAGATGTTATTCAATACTCACTCATCGTTCAATTAATTATCCTTCCACCAACCGTTAAGAAACACGATTCTAATATTTAAATATTTTAGAAGAATATTGTAAGATTATTTGAATCAATTTATACAAATCAATATTCTAAATTAATATTGTTTTACTGTTTTTGCTAAAGACAATATAACGCAAATCAATTAAGATCAGAGCCAATATTAATGATATAAGTGAAACAAATTTTATGTTAGTATTTTGTTCCTCGCTAAATATAAGAAAAAATTTAAAGTTTTTAAAGTATGCGTTAGTTAGTATAATTGAAGTATATCTTATATTAAACCAGAAGTTCAATTTGATTTTATTATTTGACATGATCAATCAGACCATCTCGAATCAATAATGATGCGAAAAATTATTAAGAATTTGAATAGATATTTTATAAAGAATAAGAAGATCCTTCAATTCAACAAATATACATAATATTTGTTCTATGTATTATAAATTGGTCATTGATCATCACTAGCTAATGTTGGGATTAAATCCCTATTATCTTGAAAATTAATCAGGGTAATATATGGGACATATCATCCTCCACATCAACCATTTATATATTATTTATATCTAATAGATTTGATACATCCACTAGATATTGCATGGTGTCAACCTGGAGTTTGTGAAATTACTGCTTACATTTTAAATTATGATGATAAGTTTTCAGATTATACAATCAAAACGTTGTGTTTTGTTAATGTTAGTGAGCCTAAATCTCGATATTTTAATAAGTGTTAATTGAGATATAGATAAATTGTTTAACACTTGCTTGTTAAACGTCTTCAATTATTTTCTTAACAGTTACTATTAAAAACAAAATACTTCTCATTTTGTTTAGAGAATGTTATTACGCATCTAGCAAATATCATAATTCTTCCTGTTACAGTTGGCTTATGGTCAGAGTCTAAATTTTTCGTCTAATTATTTTGATAGTACAGTGTACGTACACTCTTTTTTGTACATATGTGTTGACATTGCGAGTGTTGTCAATAATTGATTGGGTAAAAAAATTGTCCAAAATTTGAACCGTCCAATTGTGTATTGCCACATGGCAAAGTGTAAAAATTGGTGTATACCAAGTATAATTGATGTAAAATTAATCCACCACAATATACAGAGATGGAAAATAAAGAATGTTAAGAATAAATGGGTAGTTTGAACCCTTATAAAATATTTTGAGCCCTAACGGGAGATATTTATAAAAAAACGCGATGTGCTAATTATCAATTTGACTAAATAATTACCTTATTATTAGGGGAATGAATAAAATAGTTGGAAATAATATGCAAATGCATCATTATATTATCTAAATCCTCTTACTCAAACTAGAAATTTGAAAGATAATTTATTTATATGCATTTACTAACCAAAGGATCAACAGTATCTCGCGCATCAGATTTGCATACTCCAATTCGAATTAACATTCTGGAGGACAATTAGCTAACATTATATTTAATACATTTATGGCACATTTGAAGCATGATGACATACAATTCTAATACAAAAAATTTCTAAAGAAAATGGAGCGAGACATATACTCTTTGTAAGTATTTAGACATAACAAAATGTAAAACCTCAGGAAATGTTTAGGTACCTAAAATATTAAAAATTGAGATATCTCAATGAGTTATTAGAAAAAAAATAGAATCGAAAGTAAAAGTTATCGACAATATATTTGTACGTAATGTACTGTTTCATATTATGAATAGTGAAAATATTGAAATTAATTTACTGAAGTATATCGATTGAAAAAATAATTGGTCAAATAAAAGGACATAATCCTATTAAAATTGAATTTACTAGAAAATTTTGAAATTTGTAGACCTGCCGTCCAAAAATCCAAAAGTGTATACCTATATGAAAAGTAAATGAGAAAAATAAAAACGTAACACGTAATGCACGACAATAAGGTTTGCAAAAATAGTGATGGATGCAATCACAAGTCCATATCTAGTCATCTTGATGATGGACATAATTTGAAATTTAATTATAGTCAATTCATCATATATGACTATTAATATTATCTTTAAAGTATTTAATATACCTGAAACATATAATTCAAATGATATTATCATGAAAAGAGTAAATATGCGTTGTATTATTTTTTTCCTTGACAAAAGTTTTGTTCTATTGGGTTTTTTGTCAAGACTTTTAATGAGACAACTTTTATAGTGTACTCAAAAGAATAATATATTGTCATTCCTTTATTGGATTTTTTTTCACAGGTACTTCCTGATAAAGTTTCAATTAGATATATTCTTTATGTAATGATATCCATAATTTACAAGATATTTATCCTTAAAAAATACTCTTATATGTTATAAATAGCGTACGACTCTCGAAGAGAGCTATACCACACTCTATTTTTCAACAGATCATCATATGATTAAGACAAACAAAGATTGATAAATACCATGTATGAAAACTATATTGCTTGAAGGCTATATAACAAGACAACATGAAATTTATTTCGCCAAAATTGGGGTTCTATTTAGAATCGAATCGAGCTAGAATTTTCGAATATTTAGTAAGTTGAACCGTCAGGTCCAAATTTAGTTATGGAATCAAACTGGTTCGGTTCTGTTCTGTTCTGTACCGTAATTAAAAATTTTAATATTTATAACAACTTTACATTAATTCAACCAATTACATGTTCAATTTTAATTTTTACAAAATAACGTGATTCGACATAAAGATTGATAAAATATTAGGTCAGTCAATTTTGATTCTTTGAAGTTTGAATTACAAAGTTTGGCTTGGATTGAAAATGGGAAAATGAAATTTTGGACTCAATAATTAGTTAGAAAATGAAACGGAAAAATAATGATTTTGGACACAATTAATTAGTTGACAATTTATTTAGAAAAGAATTAAAATAATTAGAAATTTGAATTACAAAATTTTTCCATCATTGAATTTTTTTCCACGGGATTTTTCCTGATAAAGTTTTAACGAGATATATTCTTTATGTAATGATATCCATAATTTACAAGATTTTTATCCTTAAAATAATACTCTTATATGTTATAAATTGCGTACGACTCTCGAAGAGAGCTATAACACAATCTATTTTTCAACAGATCGTCATGTGACTAAAGACAAAAAAAGATTGATAAATATCATATATGAAAACGATATTGTTTGAAGGCTATAACAAAACAACATGAAACATATTTCGCCAAAATTAGGATTCTATCTAGAATCGAACCGAGCTAGAATTTTTGAATATTTAGTAAGTGAAACCGTCGGGTCCAAATTCAATTATGGAATCAAACTAGTTCGATTCGGTTCGTACCATAATTAAACATTTTAATATTTATAACAACGTTACATTAATTCAATCAATGACATGTTCAATTTTAACTTTTATAAAATAACGTAATTCGACATAATGATTGATAAAAAATTAGATCACTCAATTTTGATTCTTCAAAGTTTGAATTACAAAGTTTGGTTTGGACTGAAAAAGGGAAAATGAAATTTTGGGCTCAATTAATTAGTTAGCAAATAAAACAGAAAAATGATATTATTGGACTCAATCAATTAGTTGACAATTTATTTAGAAAAGAATTAAAATAATTTGAAGTTTGAATTACAAAGTTTTTCTTTCATTGAATTTTTTTTTTTCAACGGGATTTTTCCTGATAAAGTTTTAACTAGATGTATTCTTTATGTAATGATATCCATAATTTACAAGATATTTATCTTTTAAATAATACTCTTATATGTTATAAATTGTATACAACTCTCGAAGAGAGCTATAACAAAATCCATTTTCAACATATCGTCATGTAACTAAAGACAAAGAAAGATTGATAAATATCATCAATGAAAACGATATTATTTGAAGGTTATAATAAGAAAACATAAAACATATTTCGCCAAAATTAGGATTATATCTACAATCGAACTGAGGTAGAATTTCTGAATATTTAGTGAGTGGAACTGTCGGGTCCAAATTTAATCACTCAATTTTTATTCTTTAAAGTTTGAATTATAAAGTTTGGCTTAGACTGAAAAAAAAAAAAGGAAAACGAAATTTTGGGCTCAATTAATTAGTTTGCAAATGAAATAAAAAATGATAATTTTGGACTCAATTAATTAGCTAAAAATTTATTTAGCAAAGAATTAACATAATTTAAAGTTTGAATTACAAAGTTTTACCGTCATTGATTTTTTTTTCCACATGATTTTTCTTGATAAAATTTTTAACGAGATATATTCTTTATGTAATGATATCCATAATTTACAAGATATTTATCCTTAAAATAATGCTCTTATATGTTATAAATTGCATACGACTTTTAAGGAGAGCTATAACACAATCTATTTTTCAACAGATCGTCATGTGACTAAAGACAAAGAAAGATTGATAAATATCATCTTCATATTGTTTGAAGGCTATAACAAGACAATATAAAACATATTTCCCCAAAATTAGGATTCTATCTAGAATCGACCCGAACTAGGATTTTCGAATATTTAGTAAGTGGAATCGTCGGATCCAAATTTAATTATGGAACCGAACTGGTTCGGTTCGATTATGTACCATAATAAAAAAAAATTAATATTTATAATAACGTTACATTAATTCAACCAATGATATGTTCAATTTTAACTTTTACAAAATAACGTAATTCAACATAATGATTGATAAAAAATTAGGTCACTCAACTTTGATTCTTTGAAGTATGAATTACAAATTTTGGCTTGGACTTAAAATAGGAAAATGAAATTTTGGGCTCAATTAATTAGTTGGAAAATCAAACAGAAAAATGATACTTTTGGACTCAATTAATTAGTTGAAAATTTATTTAGAAAAGAATTAAAATAATTTGAAGTTTGAATTACAAAGTTTTTCCTTCATTGAATTTTTTTTTAACGTGATTTTTCATGTTAAAGTTTTAACGAGATATATTCCTTATGTAATGATATCCATAATTTACAAGATTTTTATCCTTAAACTTGGCAATAAAATCTCAAGGAGATGTATAGAAAATCAAAACAAAGTATCAAATATACATCATTCTCTAGGTAAATTACTTAGTTCATGACTGTAAAATAAATAAAACTCGAGTCATAATCATAAACATGAAGGAGAAAAAGAGAAAATAAACTGTTTTAAAGTTGATTCAATCTTTCTTCTAGCATTCTCTTTCTTTAATTGCTTTCTTCTGTTAGATTAACCATCCAATAAGCGTCCTCATAAATACCCTGAAATGTACTATTTATAGCTCCCTTAATGTCCATCTTGAATGAGTGTTAATTGGGCTTGATTCGAATCAATTGATCCATTGAGGTGCTACTTCCTATCTTCTGGAGCGTTTAGGCGTGGTTGTTTAGCGCCTAGGTGCTGTAGATTCAATCCATTTTCCCTTCTCTTTAGCATATTTTCAAGTCCTTGCCATCCGCGGTTCATATCATTATCACACCTTGGCTTCCTAATTATTCCAACAATCACATTTTTGTCACCATTTCACCTAACCTACAATAAAATATGAAACACGCATCAAAATATCCTAAAACTCTTAAAGATTAAACAAAACATCAAACCTTAAATGATATTAATTGCACGAGTGAACACGCTCATCACACTTTCTATCTAATCGAAAATACTCAAAAGCGTTTATGCTAATTTGAATGTTTTACCAATATATTTCTAGCGGAAGGATATCATCCATTTGATACTTCAATGTTAAATCTGCTTGTTTCGAGCATTAAAATTTAAGTGGATAAATATAAATTTAATTTTAAAGGAATCAGTCAGAGCCTAACATATCTTCACTTTGATGGGTAGCCCATGAATTTAAAGCGCAGTTTCATATTTCCATTTCATGTTGTTGGCTTAGCTTAAAACCACAAAACAAATGACTTTTTCAGTAGTATGTCACTGTCTGAAAAATTGGTTTCTTGTAAAAACAAATAGAAGACATGCATGTCTACATCGTTACCCTTGGATCATAATTAAGAAAAATAACATTAAACCGATGGGATTTAAGATTCAAGCATGGAAAAACATAGATACCATGGAGAATTACATACATAATTATTCATTTAAAGATCCTTATTTACTCATCTACGTACCAAGAACATATTTCGTACACAATACTCGACAAACAGCTTGCTTATCTCTTAGTTCTATCTAGATCCAGAACATCTTAGAAACAGTAGTTAAATAATGAGACAATACGACAAGTCTCTCTACTCATTGAACACAGATCCCACCACACAATTTTCTAGTTGTTGATCAATAATTAAATGCATCATAAGATGATGCCACGATGGGCTGTTGGCTAAAGTACATTAAGTTCCATGGACTATTCAAGAAACTCTCCTCAGCCCAGTTGCTGGTGGCGCCTCCTCCTCCTCCTCCCACCACTCCCACGGCTGTGGTGATGATTTCATTTAGGGACTGTAATCTTTGGCTAAGTTCCATCATACGAGCCCTTATGACAGAATTTTCAGCCTCAATATTCATGTAATTCTGTGTGGTGATGTTAATGCTCGTGAGAATTTGGCTGTTTTCCTTCTGAATTTGAGCCGATTTGGCCGCTAATTCATCCAAATGCTTCTGTTTTCTCATTCGAGATCGTTTCGCCGATTCGCGATTTGATTGCATTCTTTTCCTTTTTCTTTGATCCATCAAATCTTCTTCAGAACCTGAGTTCTGAATCTGTGGAGAGCCTGAAGAGTTACCACTACAAGAACCCATTTGCATATAATCCCGAAGAAGAAAGAAAAAATCTGACTTCAGACAGCAATAATAAAAATGAGATAAAATCAAACGACGAGCCGATTAACCGTGATTCACGTTTAATGTAAGAGATTTGTTTACTTTACAGCTCTGACGTGCACCAAAATCGCCGAAAATCCTTTCTGGAAATCTGTAAAGTTGTTGACTCTCGATGCCAAATTTTGACGATTTCACTTCTGCAGAATTTCAGATAAATGCCTCCCACGCACGCCCAAACTGGCGGCCGAAAATCCGTGGCATTCGTGCAAATGACCCACAAAATACATCTGGTTCACTCCTAGCGTGAGAGCTTCGTGCTACAGGTTCTTAATGGTAACGCCTGCCTCGCACATCAGAGCCGGCCTTCAGGAATCCTTTAATTAATAGGAATTTTAAGACTAGATATAAAATATCAGTTTAATTAAGTTGCAAATATATAAGAATATTCAAGATCTGCTGAAAAATGCTAGATCAAAAACATAAAACCAGTAGAGAAATGTAACTGAGAAAGATTGAACAAGATGGGTTCTGCTTCTGATCGAGGATTTGATCATAAACCCTGAAAGGAGGATTTCACTGAGTACAGGACTAGACATGAATTTTAAACATAATACGCAGAATCAAGATTTTATATGAAGAAAATTTTATCAGAGCCTTAAAAAAACAGAAATGAGAAATTTCAAGAAGAAAAAGCAATGGAAGAAGAGATCTATACTAAACTATTACAGAAAAAGAGAAGCAGAATAATAGAAGCTTAATTATGAACACAAAATCTTAAGGGGCGACGGAGAAGAGAAAAAGGAAGAGAATTTTGAGGTTGTGGGAAGGCAGATTTATTTATAGAAGGAAAAGACGGAAAGAAAATCACAAGACAAGAGAACAATGTCAATTTAAGATTATGTTTGGCTGAGCTTAAAAATGTAAAAATCACTTTTTAAGTGACCTTTATTTTCAGATAAGTTATCTTTTTTATTTTTAATTAAAAAGGATACTAAGGCCATGTTTGATATGTAAAATTTTCCATGGAAGTTGGAAAATATTTTTCATTTTCCACATTTTTGACTGTTTGATAACCAAAATTTTATAGGCAATTGATTTTTCAATTTTGCCTCATTTTCCAGCTTTTCCTTGAATAACTGAATTTGTTTTCCCATGGTTTTTGGTTTTCTAGCTTTTTTTTATTTTATTTTATTTTTTTTGACAAGGAAACAAATTTTATCCCAAATTGTAAACAAAAAAAAAAATTTTCACTTTAATATACAATTTTCTTGTAAAACAAAATCAAATGAATATCAAAAGATTCAAAATTTCAGTATTTTTAAGGTGAAAAATTATATCAATCAAATAAAAGTAATTGACAAGTTCCAGTAAAATGAATTTTAGTCAATTTAAAAACACAATTAATTGACAATTTTCAAGAAAACAATTATAGGCAATTCAATTCCCTGAAATTCATTTTTTTCACCCAAATTCCACTCTTACAATCAAACGGATTCTAATGTTGTCACCGATTCTGACCCTTAGTAAAATTAAAATTATTAGTGTTAGAACTGTACTAATTGAAGTTTTTTTTTTTAAACATGCGCTAAGCCTTGTTCGCATAAGGTTTGGAGTCGAGTGAATCATTTTTCTTTATTATGAAGAATTGATTCTACATCTATTACAATATTTAAAAACAATTAAATTTTTAACTATACCTCATTTCTAACATGATCTCTTGAGGTCCTGTGGCACTTTAGACCAACATGAACACATGCGTCGAATTGCTTAAAATATCTCTCTTTTAATTTATCTTCGATTTCACATTTTTCCTTAATGCATATTCTTATTTCTTATATTACTTTATAGTTGGTTCCAAATTCAGGTAAATCACGAGAACTATGATAAGCCTACATTATACATTTTTATCAAATCTCTCGAATACTAAGAACATACATATTTGGGGGTGCTTTTTAAAACTTATAAATTGATCAAGCAACATTTTTATTCACGTTATATAGAACTTACAATTTTAATCTACTTTATCCAGACGTTCTATACGATTCACATGTAGATAGAAAGGGAAATTTTACATGGAAATTCAAAGAAAAAGCCAAATTCAAAAATTCATTCCCTGTAAAACAAAGCAAAAAATAAAATCAAATTTTTCCATGTAAAATAAAGTCAAATTCAAAAATTCGCCAAACAAGCACTAACCTTAGTACTAAAATTCAAAAATATCAACAAGAATAAGTTTCAATGATTAGAAAAAGAAAAGCAAATTAGAAAAAAGTGTCGGGCTTTGGAATATGTGAAGGAGTTGATTAGGCATGTAGGGTTGAGAAAAAGCCTCCACAAACATCCAAACCAAACTGCACAGAATCAATTTAAGAATTCTGACAAAATTTATTACCTTATTAAATTTAAACAATTTCTTGCAGTAATTAATTGATATTAACATAAATTATTGTTGTTACTGTTTGTGTGGTACCAGGTTTTGCGAATCATTGGATTCTGCTGAAGAAATCTCAAGGATGGTTGCCAATATTCTTGTGTTGTTTAACTAAAAAAGACGAACAAAAATGTATAAACTCTGAATATTCTTTAATGCCACAATTTTTGTCTTTATTTTATACGTGTTCATAATATTCTCATAGTTTGAATATGGATTATATAATAATTGACATGTAAACTTTAGATCGAGGACACATAAAAAAAAAAAGGGAAAACAAACACGCCACGAACAATGAAACAACTTCTAAAACCCGTAACTATGTCAATTTTTAGTTAGAGCACGTCGATTTAGTTTTTTGTGTTGGTAAAATTTGGAACTTTTGCAATGTTTCCTAAAAGTTTCAATAAAGTTTCCATAGTCTTCAAATTTTATTACTAAATGGGATTTTTTTTCAGCTTCCAAAACGTTTATGAAGAGTTTTGGTTTCTGAAACGAAACGCTTGCATTTTAGTTCTTTTAAAATCATAGCTTTAGATTATTGGAACTTGAAGCGGTCATTGTACTATCTCCTTTAACAGTATTATATCCCAAGCAAAGCATCTTCTTATCTCGGTTGGTCTCAATCTAGCCAATGAGTTGTGGTGGCTTCTAGTTTGGTCGAGCTCTTTCGTTCAACTTTGAGCTTGTCCTACACTCTTGACCATTTGACATAAACATTCAGTTTTTAACTGGACAATTAAAACTTACAACGTGATCTTCAAATGCCTAACTATGGATTGGATTTTGATCCGAATCCGATGGAATTAATTGGAGATGGATCCATTAAAATTAATGAGAGGTGAATTTAGAGTTTCAATCTGATAACCCTATCAAGATTCGAATCCGAACCAATTGGTTATAAATAATTGAGTCGGTAAAATATTTTTATGGTATGTTATTTGTCACTAAAATAAATAAATGAGAAAATAAATAAATTTAGAATACAAAATCATCAAATTCAAAATATAAAAAGTTGAAAACTTTATAATTATTAAACTCGTTTAAAAATTGGAGAAATTGGCAAAAAAAAGTTAATTCTAACATTAATTTTTTTCCTAATTTCTTTAATTTCGGATCGGATTATCAGATCATATATCCGATAACATAAGAAATTGGATATGAATTTAATAATCAAATATCTGTCAGATTATCGGATCGGATAAAGGCAGATCTGATTCATGTTCGATTCATTTACAATCATATGCCCAAGAACAAAAAAATAATTTTCTTTTGACAAGAATTTTACATAATTATTTAATTCTTTAAGAAAAAAAAATCTTTTGCCCATAAAATTATATATAAAAGCATATACATGGTTTTCAGTCATGGGGTGAAGTGCTTTCGCCCACCTTATTTTAAGTTCTATGTATTTTACTGTTTGTACAAACTTGATCTTCAACCGTCCAGAACAAAGAAATAATGGCAATTTCATCCACTTGTTCAATTAATTATTTCGAAATTTGAAGTCTAACCAACGGTTGTCATTAAATCCATGTTTGACAACCATCATTTGAATTTTTTTATATACTCATTTTCAGCAATATATTCAAACAATAAAATATTACGCACGTAAACTCAAAATTTTTTCACACTTTTTAATCACACGTTCTCATAAAAATCACTATTCAAAAAATAATTTTTTTCTCAAATAATGATTGTCAAACATGGACTATTTTATTTTTCCAAATTTTATACCATCGTGTTTGTTAGCGATAACAAAGGATCATTTTCTGGAGACAATCAAGACTCATTATCAAGCAAAAAATCAAGACTAGAATCAAAGAGAAATATATAGCAATGCAGATGTTGTCCAAATGTGAAGGAGTTGATTTGTTTTAAATATGGAATGTATTGATATCATTCCTTGTATAGCATGTACAGCTACTGGTAGCTTTTCATACTCGTAAAGTTTTCTATAAAATAGAGCCTCCAAGGCTGTCTAAAATCCTTTCGGTGTTGAATGACTATCTCATATAAAATTAATTACTAGAGAGCAAAGATATTTATTAATTTTATATTTAAAAATCTTGTCCAGTGCAAATTATCTTCATTTATTAAAATTAAAGACTTACAAGTTGTTTAAATAAGTTATAACCGAGTTTAAGACATGTAAGAGCATCTACAAGACTCTCTAAATGCAAGATATTATCTATTTTGAAGAGTATATATTTAAAAATAAGCTCCAAAGGACTACTTATTTTTATTTTATAGTAATTATGCTAAACAAGTTACGTATTTCAAATTTCAACTCTTACGTGATTCAAATTGATTTATCATTGACATATAAATATATGTTAAATAAAAGATCATGAGATGTTTCTTTAAAAAAAGACGCAAAATGAAGAGTTAAAATAGAAAATATTATTGAAGTGTATAAAAAATTTAATCTCTACATTTAAAGATAAATCTTTATCAGAATTGTTCTCTTGCTCATGATGGACAAGATAAAATGTGCATATAGCTAACGTGACAATGTCACTTCAGTCGTAGGCTATTGAAGCTTCTGCTCATAATGGGAAGGAGATCGTCCATATAAATTATATTAAATATAAGAGGCTTTATATATAAAGAGTATGTTAGCCCCTGTTTGGTGCACACAGAGTCCAAGAATGCATTTTTTTTTAGTGATGTGGAATATGAGGTTAAAAAGAAGGAAAATTTATTGATTTAATGAAAAATGTGTTATTAAAAATGAGTAAAATAATGAAAATAAAAAAATAATGTGACTCAAATAGAGGCTTGAAGACAGAAACGGATCCATGACAGGATTATAAACTAGGCTAATACGTAAAAAATAAAAAATTATACATAAAAAAAAATTCTACCAAAAAACTGAAGTGGGCTAGAGACTAACCCGGTCTAGTCCCCCCACATCCATCCCTGTTTAAAGATGGTTACATTCCGAACTAGGATGTCCTCGTGACATAATTAGGTAAAACATATGTTAGATTATGCTAAACGAGGTTGATATTGAGCTCTTGTTTGGTGAGAGATTAAAAAATAATAATAGATTTTAATAAGACTTAATAAAATGAATTATTAAAAGGTTGTAAATCTTATGTAATATGTAGTTAAAATTAAATTGTTAACTTTGACTTAAATTAAAATTTAGAGTTTAATCCCTACGAAACATCGACTAAATCAGAAAAGACAATGTTTTTGTTTTATATATTATATTGTTTAATGAGATTTTATATTACATAAATGTACTTCAAATTCTTGTAAATGGGATGGTATGTATGTTTACAAATTCAATCAAGGCTTATTTGGTTTAAAATTTTAGTAATCTTGATGAAAATTGAGAAATTACGTAGTTGAAAAATTATGGATAGTATAAAATGTGTTATAAAAATTAATTATCAACTTTAATTTAATAAAATTAGTTGAAACTTGGTTGATAAATATCAAACTCAAATACTTTTTTTTTTTTTTTCTCTAATCATATACAACGTAGTACGTACAAATAGATCGCAAAAGTTTTTTTGTTCATTACCAGAGTTACTTGCAGTGAGTGTAGTCATTTCAAATACAAAAACAGTACAAATAATGATTATGACCAAATCTTTAAAGATTTTGAGTCCCACCAATTTGCAGTTTGGTGAAAAGTTGTTTTTAATGTAAGAAAGAAAACGCGCGCGCACACATACTTACTCGCGGAGAATTGAGTTATGCCAGTAACGTAGAGTGGGGACCTCTTCAAGAAAAGTGAATTTTTCTTTACTGTTTTGGGAGTGAAACTATGGGTGAAATATTAGTTGACAATTCATTTTAACAACTTGATTTTTTCTTATTTTTCAAGTCTAGGCCTCATCGATCTGTTAAAACTTGTCATGTATGTTTGGCTTGCACAACTTTTTTAGATAGTGTATATATAATAGCTCGTCCCTTTTAGCATATTAACTTTTAGATAAATTAATTGATACAATATATGTTTAATATAGATATGATTTGTTTGTTCTGTTTGAATATGAGTTGAACTTTGAGTCAATGAATTTTGTTATTTTGATAGAAAAATGGTTACAGAAGCAATGACATAATCTCAGTTGAAAATAGATGATTTGATGGGGATGTTAACTGTGTTTAAAACAGTTCATTTGGATGACATGTGACATCATGTCAATTATTACGTTGTTGTTGTTGTTTGAAATTGGTCAATAAATAGGTCAACTTTAAATCTCATTTTAAGTGGGATCCGTAAGTCGATTTTAACAATTTTAATCAACTTTGAACCAACTACAATATCAAACTCAAATACTATTTTTTTTTTTCTCTAATCATATACAACGTAGTACGTACAAATAGATCGCAAAAGTTTTTTTGTTCATTACCAGAGTTACTTGCAGTGAGTGGAGTCATTTCAAATACAAAAACAGTACAAATAATGATTATGACCAAATCTTTAAAGATTTTGAGTCCCACCAATTTGCAGTTTGGTGAAAAGTTGTTTTTAATGTAAGAAAGAA
>CAIGRP010089061.1:0-31066 GCA_903798385.1 Fraxinus cuspidata
TTCTAGCAATCTGTCCCAGGCCTCCTTTGAAGTTTCACAAGTAATGATCCTAGTAAAGATTGCATCTGAAATGGCTAGTTGAATGCAAGACAAAGCCTTGAACTCCTTTGCAACCTCCTCACTATGTTGCTTCAATTGAGCTATAGTTGGATTTTCTCTAAGTGGCGGTGGTTCTGCTCCATATTTTACGATTTCCCACAGGTCATAGGCTTTCAGATAAGCCTTCATTTTTGCAGCCCAAAAATCGTAGTTCTCACCTGTAAACACTGAAGGTAAGGGAGCTGAAAAACTGTTTGAAGCCATTTTCTTGGTGATATGGTGGAAGGTTTTTTTTTTGTGAAAGGTTTCCTCACTTGTTTTCTCTCAAAAAATCTATCTCATTGCCTTTTCTTCTTCCTCAAATATCAGCTTTTGAGCTCTGATATCATTGATGGTTTTTAAGCAAACAAAAGGAGAGAGAAACATAATTTTCATCTATAATAATGCTACAACACGGGTGAATGTATATATGTCATACTTGGATACAATCCAAAAATATTTTTACCAACAATTATCCTACCTACTACCATTAAACCATACTTGACAATGCACTAACTTGTAGTAGGTCCCAATTAGCCTAACTTTACATCATTACATAAGTTAGACTTCCACCAAAAACATGTGACTAATGGTAACCAAAAATATTTATAGGTCCAAACTAGCCTAACTTTACATCATTACATAAGTTATACTTCAACAAAAAACATGTGACTAATGATAACCAAAAATATTTGTTAAGTGACAACAAAAGTGTCACACACACGGGCTGCCTTCATTAAAATTCATCATGTCTACCGATTTAATCATTTTTTATATAGAGGAAGACCGAGATGCGCTAGTAATTTTGGGTTGATCATCCTAACAAAAATTCAATCCCTAATTTACATTGAAAAATGTGAGCTAATCTCGAGAGTGGAGGATGAACAAGCAAAATTTTGTACATACACAACATCAGAACAATAATCAGACCTCAGGAAATGCTATAGGGTTCATGTTGATATGCAAGATCAAGAAAGTTGTCTATACAAATAAGAAATTGGTGGACTTATTAGAGCACTAAAAGATGAAAAAGGCAACTTTAACATTTGGTGGGTGAAGAATGAAGAAAGCAAAGCTCGTAACTGCAAGCATTGCAAAGCTGATCCCCGGTTCACGCCACCACGAGTGATCATTTCTCAATGTCGAGCCCAAAACTATAAATTGAGTGCTTAATAGGGCAACCCATGTTTCTATATCTTTATTAGTTTTAATTATTCATTGCATTGCATGTAGAAAGCTAGGATTGCATTTAACGCATAAGCACACGTCAAGTATTTTTAGCTTATGTGTGTACTTAGGATCTTATTCCTAATGTCACCATTATGCCAAAAAAAAAAAAAATAATAATAATAGAATATTGATGGTATAGCCATGCAATTCCATAGCAATTATTGCTAGCGATCGCAAGTCCATGCAAACTTGTGGCATAGTAGCCATGGGATTAACCCTACAATTGCAAGCCTTAAAGAGGTGCAATCGTATGGCTCCCACCCTTTCATATTTTTGATTTATTTCTTTGTGCGTGATGTTATTTTAATTTTTAGCTATTGAAAAAATTTTAAAATATTTTCTTTTTATGTACGTGGTTGTGTGAGTTTGATAGCTTTGCCGGCTAATTCTGAAATTGTTTATAATAAATGAATTGTGACTAGGCGAGGCCGCTTTCGCTAATTTGATACTTGTCCATATGAGATTGTAATATCTTAAGCACAATAGTCATGATTATCATCATGTACTTTTAAATCGGTTTCATTGATAGAATATGTTGACTTAATTTTGGACTTAGATTGTTAAAACTAAGATCACAATAGAAACATAACCACTTAATCAATTAAAAGGATATTTAGGGGTGGTCGATATGGTGTTAGGAGCTCTTTAGATAATTGTTAGTTATGTACTTAGTTGAATATTTTTGTGAAGTGTTATCTGACAACAAGTGAAACCTAGGTAGCAACCATATATTAGGATTTTTATCCCAACTACTCGCTCTAATAAAGACATTGAACTAGTCCATAAAAAAGAGGTAAAATTATAGGAAGAAGCAGTATGCATTCGTAAAAAAAAAAAAAAAAACTGATGTTTAAGTGGTACTACCTACCCTAGATAGAAGAGAAGACATATTAGGAAGAAGTGGCTTGACATTGAAAATCAATGTCCAAGCGAAAAAGCTACCTACAAACGAGATGAAAAAATATGCGCTTCTTTTATATGTGAGTATATAAGCAGTACTACTATTGAAAAAGACGGTGCTTCTTTTAGTGAGATTGATTAGCCTAACAAAGCTTGGAGGTTCATTAATCGAGATAACTGCTTTCATTGATTAAACCCTGTTAAGAATTATGTACCAAACCGACATCACTTGTTAGTAAATAAATGAACATGATACAATTATATATATATATATATATGTATATGTAGTGTAAAAAAGAGCCTAAGATGTGATGAAGTTCAACTATAACAAGATTATACAACAATTGAGTGTTTGGGATTAAGGAGGATTAAAACATATGCCAAAATCGCGTACTATTCTAAACCCAGATAAGACTGCCGCTCGAACAGCAGTCTAGTGGATGTTGAACAGTGGTCAAACTCTTGGGTAGTAGCCGATGGTTAGCTAACATTGGCAGTCCTATTTTGAGCGCTCGAGAGGTGTGCTTAGCGTGTAGTGAGCATTGTCGAGATGCTTCTTTCTCCTTGTATGATTTTTTCATCTCCAATTGTAAATTGGACTCTTTCAAGTCTTTTTTGAACACAAATCATCAACTCCAAAATAAACTTTCAAATTGAATTCCAACTAGAATTCAAAAATAAACTTCAACTAGAATTCCCAATGCAACTTTAAATAGAATTCCTAAATAGCCTTTCAAATAGAATTCAGGTCATACCCTACTTCTAACAAATTTCATCTTAATACGAATTTCACTACGATGAACAAAAATTTAAAAAATTCTCCACTTGGAGATAAATTCCACTACAAGGAATAAAACATGAACTTTTTAACCAAAAAATCATCCAACTGAAAACTACCTCTTCCACAAGGCCTAACTAGGGCAAACTCAAAAACTGAATATTAACTGAATTCCAAGCACTATTCAGTAGGATTATCTTGGGCACAAAAGTTGCTCAAATTATCACCGTGAGTAACAAGATCACAAATAACTTAATAATTACCAAACATGGTAGAAACATATCTTGTAATAGAATCAACATTACTAACTACTTTTGTAGAAGGTTATTTGCTAGACTCAATACATTCGACCGCATTTAAAGCACAAGCAACAAAATCAGTTTTACCATGCCTTTGTTGAGGTCCTATATCTGTTGTGGGTCTGGCTCCAAAAATTGAATACTAAGGCACCGCTGGTGATGGTGGCAAAGCCGAATAATCCTTAACTTCTGAACTCGACTGAGATGTATTTTTTAATATAGACCATCAAACTCCAATGGCATTATACCAAACTCAAAATCCACTTGACCTCCAATTTCTCGTGATTAATATCCAAATATTCTGTAGAACCAAGCAAGAAATATGATTGGGACCTTCTATATACCTTGAAGACAACACGGAGCACCTTTACTAACCTTCATGACTTCACTTGCACAAGTGTACTTGTACCTATTTGAATCAAAGGTGACATGACCCATCCTGAATAACCTAAGTGGACCTTAAACATGATGTGCGCCAATGATAAATGCTAACTAATGCCAGATCCACCACCAAGCCCGATTATGAATAACTACTAAATATGTGCCAAATAAGATGCTTATGAACAAATAATGCAATGAGCCCAAAATAATTACTTTGTACTTTATCAAATAAATCATATCACTCTATATGTCGTGTGGTTATCACTTTGAAATCATGAGGCTCCTCCAAACCGACTTAGTTGCTATTTGGTCAACTACCCTATCCAGACCAGTTTATGGCCAGGTTCCGCGATTTTCAGGCAGCAAAGTGGGATCAGTCCAACTTAAAAAAACTATGCTTTACTCTAACGGAAGTTTTTGCAATTGTACAATGGGAGAAAAGTAGAAGGATTGTCATACTGGAAAGCCATCCTCATGTAGTCTCCAGCACAATAATGGAAGTGTCAATGCAACTTCTAAAAGATTGAGTCAAGATATGGGGAAGTTGGCAATGCTTGGAGGAGAATGCTTGGAGGAGAACAAGAGAAAAGTGCTTATGGAGCAGCCACTGCCATGGCAAACCATTCTTTATTGGAAAACTATGGGGTAAAGGACACGAAGATCCAGGTATAAAGGCTTTCAAGCAAACATGGCAATGCAGAATAAGACTCCTGCTCAAGCTGAACTGCAACTCAGGACTCCAAATCAACAATTATGAGAGAGATAATTTCAAAAATGTCTTATTCTATTGCCCAAGCCGGTAAGTACATATTTTAAGTATTGCAAGGGATTCTGATAAGAAGCAGTGAATGGCAGCAAGGTCTAGTGCAGAATCAGAATTTAGAGTTACTGCATGTTGTGCCTGTGAATTGCTATGGATAAAATAATCCTCTCGGATGTTAGTGTGAATTGGGAGGACAAATGACACTACACAAAAAAATCTGCAATAAATACAGACCATATTCCTGTCCAATATGACAACCAAACATATCGAATTGGATACACTTTATGTAAGAAAAAAAGTGCATGACCTCATTTGCATTCCCAGTGTCTCAAAGAGACTACCAGCTAAGCCTCAGCTAAGCCTTTTCATACAAATATTAACAAGCTGGGCAAGAAGAATATCTACACGCCAGTTTGAGGGGGACTGTTATAAGGAAAAAGCTTTATTTCCCGGAATGGTATTGGATGTGTATTTAGTACTGTTATTATTGGACCTGTTTTTCTTGTTGTACCTGATTATATTTTTTATTGTAATTGGTTCGCCTAGAAATAGCTGGATAGCAAGATAAAGTAAATATTTTTCCCTTCATTACTTCTCTTGTAGTGCCTATTATAGCTCCTCATACATGTTCTCGATTGATGAATGGAAATACTAACCTATTGTTTCAGACGTTTGCCAAATAATTAAATGGGGTCCAAACACATTTTAATCCCATTAATCCATTACCAAATGTGCATTTTCTTGACATCACGGTAATATTTTTGCATAGAAGAGGAAAGAAGAGATCAAAGTATGAAAACATTAGTTATTTAACAAAACTGTGCGGCAATCGGTAAAATATTTACTCATTTAATTAAATTATAGTAGGGATAATTAAACATGTAACGATGTTATCAAATATTCTAGACAACAATAACCAAGCAATACCTTTTTCTTTGTGCAGCTGTTTGTAGTATGAGATTTTTGAACTGACAGCCATGGAAGATGATATCCTTCTCTGGTTTTAGCAAAGAAATGGATCCCCCATCCCTTTTCTTCACAGCAGGCATCCACAGCTACTTTTTTTGTTGCATCTAAGTCGATGGGCTTGTTGATTTGATCACAATGGTGTCATGTTTTTGTTCAATTTTCATACTTTCCTTTATTCCTCACATCAGATGTGTTCTTGTTCAACGGTGGTTTGGATGGTAGAAATTGACCAACTTCTCTCTGACCAGCGGCGGCTTCTTGAAGCTTTGCAACATTCTTTTAGAACCATACAAAACAAAGAAGCAATATTACTATCACAAATATAATAAACAATCACGTGGGAACCACCTTGTATAAAGGGTCAAGCACTAGAGTAGAAATATATTTATTTATTTAAGTCAAGTCTTGAACATAGCCCCTCGCATGCAGGTAGTTGGATCGTTACTACTCATACATATGCTATTTCTGTGCTGAATCTTCCACCACAGGTAGTTGGGTAGGGGAGGGGGGAAGAAGAAACAAATGGAGCTTAGAAGATTGAGCAGTGGAGACCTAGGCAGTTGGCCATGAATAGGTTGGATAATAACAATTGTTATAAACCGAAGTGCAGCAAGTAAAATTCCCATTTTTCTGGAAACTATGAGCGATGCATCTAAAATTTTTTCTAAATTCTACTTGAAAGACGAAAAGATTATAGGTAATTTTATTGGCACCACATTATTTTATAGTTGCGCCCCTTTTTAGATGCATTAAAAGTCATACATCTTTGTTCATTGTCAAACTTATGTCCCCAACAAATTTAAGGAGCCATATGATTGATTTTTAGACATTCAATATAATTAGACAAATTGAAAATGATATTCAAGTCCTACCTTATCAGTACAAGTCTTTTTCGAAAGAGAATCTTTCATCAGGCAGCCATTAAAAATCATATCCCTCCTCTAATCTTAGCTTAGAATTGGGTCTCCTATCCCTTTCTTCACGTACGGAACATTCACACATCCTTGCTTGGTGACATCTAGACTCGTGTGCTGGTTGGTGTGATCTACATGTAATATTTTTTATGAATTTGCATTAAAATTCTCTTCATTCCTCACATGGCCCTCATCCCTGTTCGCAAGTGATATTCACTGTCTCTATGGACCAGCTTCTCCAAGACCAGAAATAGCTGCTTGAAGCTCTGCAGCATCCTGGCAGAACCACACAAAATCGAAAAAAGACTGTTACTGTCACGTATATAAACCATCAGAATTGATAACAGAAATTCAACATAAATAAACGTTTATGCCTTACTAATACTCTACTGTTCAATAAAGTAGCATTAACAAAATCCATAATGATGTAGATGTCCAAACATGAGATAATATAGAAACTACTGTTGCCATATCTTGATTCACATCTAGAAATAAAATTGGGGTGTAGAATTACAAATCAGGAATTGAGTAAACATCATTAAGAACAATTTGAACAAATTTGAAGAAAATTTTATTAACAGTGTTATAAAATGATCATGTAGCCTAAATTGTAATATAGGTACTTTCATCACCATGTATGAGTTCAAATCCACATCAAAATTTAACATAAGAGTTGCTAAACTAGAAGCAAAAATGAAAATATTTAGACGAGTTATGCCAAAGCAATAATAAGAAACAAACATAAAGACAAACCAAGATATAACGTTAATGTATGTATCATGAGACTAAATAAATGAAAAGAAATTATTACTGTCACCACAAGAGAAAAATTTAAAAGAAAACTTGAGAAAGTTCAACAGAGCTCGAGAGCTTCAACAACATTTGAACAGCTGCTACTTATTTGAGACAGTAAGCTTCGAGAATACAAGACACTTTTTACAATCTTCTAGCCTTAACAAGCATGAAAACAATTTATCAGATGTGAAGACATACAAGCATAAATATATATGATCTAATCGGGGTAGTTTAGCATGACTGGCTGGAAGTTCAACAATGACATTTGCAGTCTGGAATGGTAAACCTTTACTAGAAAATTGGTTTAACTTTAGTTAGACAAGGAAATAATAATGTTCCAAAGGATCTTGATGACAATCTAGATATTTTAACAAACTTGTTCAAGATATAGTTAATTGTGATGAAAAGGTGTCTAAAACGTATAAAGCCATTATTTTGCTTAATTTCATGATTCATATAGAGAAGTTAATAATGCAATTAAGTATGGTAGGGACACCCTAACACCTGAGATTGTCATAGATTCCCTTAAGAGTAAGGAGGTGGAGATTAAGACTAAAAAGAAGATAAGAAGAGTGGTGAGTTACTTATGATGAGGAGTAGAATGAAATTTAAGCTAATGAATTTGGGTAGAACTCAAGACAGTAGTGATTCGAGTGATGACGGCAGTAAGAAGAAGGGCAAGGGATGAGACAAGTCTAGTGGTAGACGGTGTCACAGTTGTGGTAAGTTTGGACACTTCATTAGGGATTGTCCCAAGAAAAAGGATAAGCAGAAGGGTAAGATGAGAGGTGATGTGAGGCGAATTTGGCTATAAGTTCGATTGATGACCTTAATGAGGTTTATTGAGAGTAAACATAATTATTGCATGTGCATCTGTGCGTAATCCTTTTTGCATATGTGTGATTGCTCAATTCCGTAACATGATTATATGTTGCATTTCAATATGCATTTCAATGTATTTGATATGTACATTGACATGAATTAGAGTGATCTTTTTACTTGATGTAATTGTTTGCATGCATAGTAGGTTGAGATGCATTAGCAGTATGTTGTATGTCTTTTGAAAATGTGGAGTATAGATGCCTAGGGGTATATTAATAGTTTGTACCGGGGATGTGTAGTGTGACATTTGGATAACGAGTGGAGAGGTGATAAAATATCTATATTCCTTTATCTGTGAAAGACCCTGATCGGGTGGATTGTGAGATGGGCACTTCTATCACACCTGTTAGGTGGAGACTCATTAACCACATAGGTTGGGAGAAGTGATGTGGTGATAGATGATTATCCTAAGAACTTAGGATCTATTGTGACTTACTAGTTAGACATGTGTTGAGTAATCTGTTTAGTTAGCATGATGAGCGATGAGAGGAGATATGTGTTCTCGAAGTGGGAGCAATAAGGAATGAGATATGATAAGTGTGGTGATTTTTTTTTTTTTGTAGGGTTATTCATGCATTTTTTGCATATGTGTTAGCCTGTTGATTATCTTAGTGTTAATATGCGGTTCTGTGTGAACATGTTTGGAAAGATTTATGTGTTATTATATATATAATATCTTCATCGTATGACTATTTGCTCTTGATTGATAACTATAATTATCTGCTTCTACTTGGGTGTTCTTGACCTTATCGCTGGTGAGTATATGGAGCAGGTATGGTATGTGTTTCGGGTCCGAAACACAGGTAAGGTATGTGATTTCAATTTTATTGGTTACCTTAATTAGGCAATATGAACTTTGTGTTTTGTTTGCTTGCAGATTGATTGGGCATCAAGGTGGAGATTTGTTGGATTTTTTTATACCAAATAAATCTCGGGCAATGATGTTAAACAATGTCGGATTATATTTCATAGACCTCGGACGATGAGTTAAATAAATATCAATCAGTCAATCCATATGCTCGACCCAAGAGCAACATGGGCCACTAGTCGCAGCTTAAATGTGTTAATGTTGCCTTGGCCCAAATTCACTTACAAGATGGCTTTCTTGTGTCTTGGCTTATTTTCTTTGTGTTGGCCCATTTGTTGGATATTGGCCCAAGTTAGGAAACCTAAACTAACCTATATATATCATTTTTCTTCTCATTGTAAACGTGTGTATTTGCACCCCCCCTCCCCTTTTGAGAGAAAACGACTGCCTGCTTGTTCTATTGTCTCTGTTGTTTTCTTTTTGCCTTAGTGGTTTGTAAATCACCATCAAACCTTGTCCCCTTTGTGGGTGAGAAAGGAAGAGAGCAACCATAAGTGAATATAGTTGTGGGTTGAAGTTTTTGGTTGATTGACTGATATTGGTTGGTAAGTTTAATCTAAGCCACGCACAATTGAAGATCTATTCCACTACAGATCTGAAGTTATGCGTGAGCAGTAAGCTCTTATACCATGTAAGTATTTAAGCAAATTGAGTAAAATAGGCTAACTTGCATACCTTAATAGTCTAGTATATTGATGGTTTAAATAAATTTGTTATAATTTGAATTACAAAGATATATCTCGTTTGTTACATCCCTATATGTCAAGAGATAACATGCAAAGTTGTTGAAGCTGTGTTATCTATGAAGATCATGCTGATATGTTGGGATTCTGTATTGTTCTCCGTCAAGCATTTCAAAAAAATCTCAAAATATATTGACTGCTTCTCTTCTACAAAATCCGTCCTTCAAAATTTGGGAGAAGATCCTTGTGAAGAACTTTTTGACAAAGTGGAAGCTTTTGCACACAAAATGATATTGATATCCTTGACTTAAATTGTTTGTAACTCATTCATTTTATTGCAAGTTTGATGTAACAATGATATGATGATGTCTTTTTCTACGTATTTCAATCAAAGTTCTCATTTAGTTTAGTATTTGTTGTATGTTTGTTACTCTTTTTATTACGTCTAACTCGATAACATTAAGGACGAGAGATGCGTAACAAAAATTTCAGTCATGTCTAGTCGAATGTAGGATAACAAAATTTTATAACATATTCAGCATTGTGAAGTAGTATACAAGCTTATTTTTCTAAAGTGGGGGACCAACTTGGGAATACAAAAAAATTGGGACCAAAGTGCAAATTACACATATTTATATAAGAAATTTTAATTTCAACGACTGATTTTTTTATCATAAAAAGTTGTTTTTGAATTATTTCATCGAAAAAAGGGTTGTTGAGAGACTTTTGAAGATTTTTTATAGTTGAAATTGAAATTTCTTCCATAATACTTCAAATTCAAATTTAACATCACTTTAACTCAAGCTAATCAACTTCACAAGATATAAGCTAGCAACTTATGTTATGTTTCAAGCAAAATATCATAAATAATAATTATTTTTATATTGATTTTGTTGACTTACTTTCTTTTTCTTTACTTTTCTTAAATTCTAGTAAGGAAATATGAAAGTGTAGAAAATCTGAAAAGAACTTTTAACTAGAACTTATTTAACAATATTGGAAACATTTACAGAACAAGAATTTGAAAGGAGAAAGATCATAAAATATGATTTGCATGTAATTTAACGTCTTTATGAGTTTAGTAAAAGGTCTCAATACATACAAATATTCTCTGTCATTAGGGTTCTTAGGGCAATTTTCACCCTTGCACCAAAACACCATTTTCCTATTTTGCACCAAATATTTGGTGCAATGTCACTCCAACCCAACACGAAATTACGCACCTTTTTGGTGCAAATGGTGCAAGTGAATAGTGTTGTACCATATTTGATTAAAGCCCTTTTTTTTTTTTTTTGCACCAAATATTGTTAAGGATATTTGTGTCATTTTTTATTATACATAAATTTTAGTTCTTAATACCATTATTATTAATTGAATATTTGTGGCATGAATATATTCCGATTACTAAATTACAACACTAGTTCGACTGTCATCTCATAATATCGGGATTTGAAATGTACTATGTTATTTTTTAATTACATGATTTAATATTTTCTTAGTTGTGTTATTTTTATTAATTGTACTATATTTTTAAAATTTATTAACGAATTTAATATTTTTGTTAATGAAACGTAATTATTTATGTAGTAGTAAATTAAATAAATAATTTTTCAAATATGTAAGTTGTTAAGAATAAAAAAATGATTGAACACTGTTAATTTGGTACAACTTTTGGTGTAATGGATTGTAAATGATTTTTAGTTTGATGTAAAATTTGGTATAACATGGTGCAAAATTTACCTCAAATTTTAGTGTAGGGTTGAAAATGGTCTTATATTAACAAAGTCTATGTCAACTCGGTCAATTAGTAAAAATATATTTTAGTGTTGTTCGACACTTTTAACAGATATTCGTGAAAACAAATATTTAAGTGACTCGAACAATTTTATTATACCGGTTCAATAAATACTCGAAGTTCAAAATAATGTCCAATTTGGGCCAGAGAAGCCCAACCGATATTTGGTTCAATTCAAGCCCACACATCGCGAGGAAATATAAGGAAATGGCCGTTTGAGCCAGCCATATTTCCATAGTAGCCTTTAACCATTAAAAAAAGTTAAAAAGTATAAAATGTTAAGTTAAATACCAAAATTCAAAAATACCATCATCTTCTACCAACTATTTGAGAGGAGGAAAACGAAATTTCAAACCACTCACACAGTCCACAGTTGAAATTCAGTCAAAGTAACATTCTCACAGCCAACCCAACGCTAACAACCACACACCGGCCATTATCTTCGATAAGGTTAGTTTTTTGGGGGATTATGTGTTTGATTTTTCATTTATTGTGCTTTAAATTATTATGTATAATATTTATTCTTCATTATTTAGGTAAATTATTGAATGTATAGATTTATGTGTATATATTACATTTTGGAACCTTAATCTCGTGAAAATGTCATTTTCGGCGAGAAACAGTCAGCTCAAAGACCCCTTTTTTCAATATAAAATTATTTTATTTCTTTTCTTTTTATGATAAAATATATATATATTTTTAATTTTAATCATATAATATTTATATTCTTCATTAATTTAATTTTTTTCAATTTTAATTAAATAATATTTATATTCTTTATTTAATTTAATTTTTTTCCTTTTGTTAAATTGTTATTATAATTTTTGGGAAATAGTTTTAAAATTTCTTAATTGTTTATTTTTTGATTTAAAATTATTTTTTAAAATTTTAATTAGCCCATGTTTGATCCACATTCTAAAAAAAATTCATTCTTTCAAAACTCATTTTCAACCACACATTTTTCAAGAAAATAATATTACACGCAAATGCAATTTTTTTTTATTTTTTAACCACATATTTTCCATCACATCACATCATAAAATGCATTCTTTTCTCAATAATGTGAATCAAACGCCCCCTAAATAATATTTATGTTCTTTATTAATTTTCATAATTTTCTTTTGTTTAATTTTTTTTTATAATTTTTTTGGAAAGAGTTTTAAATTTTTTAATTGTTTTTTAATATTATAATAATTTTTTAATTTAAAATTATTTTTAATTTAAAATTTTCTATTTTTTATTATTTTATTTATTGATTTTTGTTTGTAATTCCATTCGCTTAATTATTTGAGATTATGCTTATTCTATTATCTTTTATGAATGTTCTAATATTAGAATTTTTGTATGATTGAGTACTATCTAACTGTGGAGTTTAGACAGATGGCAGGAAAATGTACATGGAACAGTAGTTTTGATAGTTTCAATATTTTGTTGGAGTTGATAGATGATCAGTATGCAATATCCTAAGTTAGTCCTTCATGTGGCCACTATATCAGTTGAGAGATGTGTAGTATTCTGGTCAGAGTATTGATGCATTACTATGTCGACTACTTAGTGACGGCAATGCCCTTCACTTCGACCTCGGTGGAAATGTCGCTACTTTCTCGATGTTTGAGTTTACACTCATGACTAGACTGAAGATAACGAGTGATGAGGCAGCTGCTGATGGTACTCGAAGAAGCAATAGGCTGCACGAAACGTATTTTCAGGAATAGAGGTTGGTGCTTCAACACAGTTGATCGGCGTAATCAGGGAATGCGACCAGATGTTGGACAAATTGAAGCTAGTACTAGTTTACATCCTTGAGAGCATGGAAGTTGCGACGACATTGATGCCTTCAACAACTATCCGTAAAGGGTCGGAGGTGTTTTGAAGACACCGTACACATCTTTACCAGATCACACTCAAAGCTCAAGGGGTCAATGCGTAAGTACGATACTTATGGATTGCCCTTAACATGCATGCAAATGTTTAATATAATCAACGTTAAAATATTTTTTATGTTGAATTTATATATAATAATTGTATGTGTTGCAGATCTGGGCATATGAGACTATTTCCTTCTGGGTACTCGGTTTGGTAGGCGAGAGGAGACACGCTGCCATCGAATGCATTATTGGCGAGCATCCTGAGCATTCAGATGTCCATCTGGCAAACCATTTTCAGCCCTCATTGACGACACTGAGGTGAGTATTACACATTTGCGATATATATTGTGTATCATTTCAAAATTTCATCATATGATAATCCACTAATTGAATGTCAATATGTCAGCTTGAAATCCTAACTGTGTTAACATTGTCGAGTGAGGATAGGGAGGGTCGAGGTTTTGTGCGTAAATTAGCCATTTTGCATACTCAACAAGACCAGATGTTCAATTTCATCTTGGACCAAGATTGGATATGCAAATTGAATATAATTTATTGATTACCGTTTTGTATGAGTTAGCTTATTTAACTAAGTTAATAATTTTTAATGTTGTTATTTACGATAGAGAGCAATCCAGTTGATCGACGATCACCTTTGCTGATGAAATCTCATTCTCTTCCATCCAGACACCTCCCTCATGGGTCTCCTGCACATAGTCAAAGTCATTTTTTTGATAATTTGTATGTTCCCCTAATTGGATTTATGCCAGAGAAGGTGGGTGAGTTACGAGATGAGATAGGGTCGTTACAACGAGAGATGAGAGAGGAGTTGGGCACGCTACGAAAGAGATAGTGGCGCTCGATGAGGGTTGAGTGGCGAGGTATCAAGTTGATGCTATGATGTTGTAGTACTACGAGGACATATAGGAGAACTTCAAGATGAGATCGTAGCGCTCCGAGGTGATATACTAGGCATACGAGGGGGTGATAGACGAGGTAATAGAGAAGGTAATGGAGATTGGGGTCACATATCGTTTTGGACAAATTATGATATATTAGGATCATTTTTTTTATCTGTGGAGCAAAGAGGGTGGCCCCGATGAGAACTGAAGAGGTGGGCAGATGATGAGATGACGGAGGGGTGGCGGTCCCTTAGGTAGATGATGTGCTTGGGATGGAGGAGGTGACACCAATGACAGAAGAGATGGCGAGCCCCAGGACGGAAGGGATGGTGGATGAGGAGAGGATGTCAGTCGTGACAAAGGACAAGAAGCATGCTGTTGAGGTGCCACAGCAGGAGGTCTGCAAGAGGTCGAGATTGTCATCACAATACGTTGTTTTTCCTTTCACGGCTGAGGCAAAGATGATGACATTCGTCGACGGGACATATCCTAATATCTTTCGAGAGATGGACTATGCCAAGTTGAAAGCATTCGAATAGAGTGGCGAAGAATTATGCTCGCGGTAAGTATTTTATGATTTTAGTAAAGTACGCTATGCTGACTCATCTATACTTCTTTTCACATTTTTTCTATTTTTTTTCAGAGCTAGCCACAGAATAACTCAAAGGATGATTCCGGATGCCTATAAGTGGTTTCATGACATCACGACATCGGGAGCTTGGCTCGTCAACGATGTAAGTGTAATATCACAATTTTTATTTATTATATATACATAACTTTTTATTTATTAAGTGAAAATAACTCCCTCCACATTCCACATTCCTGACCGAGTCATATTGAGCACCGAGTTCCTACGTGCCGTTACTACTGAGTATCAGTCATTCCAACTTATGTGTAATGAGTATATGGTGCCCAACTATATGCTCGAGTCGGTCATAAGGATGTGGTCGAGTGTTGGGGAAAAGTCATGAGAGGGTTGTACGCATATGTACATTCCAGTGATCGCGAATCATCATTGTTTTGTTGTCGAGATTAT
This sequence comes from Fraxinus cuspidata, assembly GCA_903798385.1. Classification (NCBI taxonomy): domain Eukaryota; kingdom Viridiplantae; phylum Streptophyta; class Magnoliopsida; order Lamiales; family Oleaceae; genus Fraxinus; species Fraxinus cuspidata. Next base: position 15,142 of record CAIGRP010089061.1, read on the forward strand.
CTTTACTAATTCCACTATATTTGTGTAGGACTCCGATCATTCCTATCTGACACAGGGTCAGCTTGAGTTTCACCTGAAACTGATGGCTGTGATGGTTCTTTTGATGGCTAAACGAGCAGGGGTGATTATGCAGGACACACTAGCCATCTGTGAGACACGATGACGGTGATACAGTTAAGATCGTAAGGACTTATAATTTTTTTAATTTGAAAACTTAGTTTTTAGGTATACAATATCGAACTGGCACATTATTATTTATTTGCAGGGACGATTATGTCATATTCACAATAAAATATATTTATTTTTTGAGTATAGTATGTAAGGTTGATGGAATCAACCAATTTTGGATACAAAATTGGAAGAATAAGTTAGCGTGCGATTTGTTTGAATTAAATTATGATATGTAAATATTGTATATTTAATTTTTTATTTATTTGTGAAATAATTGTAAATATTGTATATTTAATTTTTTATTTATTTGTGAAATAATTATAAATATTGTAAAAAAATATAAACTTTGTTCAATTATCAGGGATATCATTACACATCCATCTAATTGTCATTTAGGAGAATCTGACTTGTACAAAATTGGGGAGTATGCCATGTTGCTCTGCACCTGTCGTACCTACGTGGTCAAGAAAACTCTCTGGTAGATGGTCTTCTAGACGTACATGAACGTCCAAGATCATGTGGTTAAATTTCAGATGTAAACAAACTACTAAACGGGAGAATATGGTCAGGAACTTCTCACTCGACTTCATTGGTAGAGGAAATATAGTCTAAGTATATGCTGCTCTCTAATAATCAGCTGTGTAATAAGGAGAGCATAAGGTTCTCACTGCAAAGCATCTATACATAGCAACTGCGACTGCATGCTCTCATGGAAAATTCTCTAACTAAAATTGGCTACAAGTGTAGGTGTCATCAGTCAAGTTCACCATGTATATTATATTACGTACACATTTCACGAGAAGCGTAACTTATCTGGTGGTTTCAGATTCAACTTTCTCGTAACCTTTGCAGTCTTGAAGAGTTTATCCTCATGAACTGGGGCTAGCACGCTCCGCAACTCTGTGATTCTGCACGTCGGTTGTGAAATCATTGGTTACAAATGATCTCAACCATTGTGAAGATTGATAATTCTTGATCATTTTTGAATAATGCATTGAGAGATTCCGCTTTGTTTGGCATCATCGTGTTATATTGACGTTCTGAAAGATATGATCGCGCTTAATATTCAATTCTTATTTTTGTTAGATACTCTCATACTGGGAATGATTTACTTCATATTTGCACCATGAATTTATTACACTGTTAAACACTATAAGTTTCAGCCGCTCACCTAAACAATGAAACGATGTCTTTGCCACAATACTTAGTTTTCAGGTTGCCTCGTATATGGTGCATGCAATACCCATGACGTGCCTCGAAAAAAACTTCAACTATAGATAGTCCCCGATCAGTTACAAAAACATATTCCTCGACTTCCCCGGTTACTTCACTCTGCTTTGTGAAGAACCAACGCATTGACATATTATTCTCGCTATCCACTATGCCGAATGCATGAGGGTAAATTTGGATGTTAGCATCTTGACATGTAGCAATAATTAACTTTCATTCATATCTAGCTTTTAGAGTTGTACCATCGACTAAAATTAGGGATCATATCGCATTTCGAAATCCACTAATGCATTGTCCAAGAGCTATGAAAAAAACTTAAAGCAATTCTCTCCCTCCGTCTAATAAAAAATTCTGAGCCAGAATTAGTTATACCAATGTTATGGTAATACTTGTTCAATTTAGCATAGCTCTCATCGGCCGATCCCATTAAATCCTCCAACAGGCATTCTTTGCCTTTCTAGCCTTCGGTGGCTCATGATCATTCCGTACTCTCGACGAGCGTCGTTAATGATGTTCGAAAGTCTGAAGATCGTCCATGGGTCTTGATACTTGTGCATTATTTGTCAACCAATAAACCATGCTCGGGCTTACTTGTGATCATTTCAACGAATTTCAACTTCGCAAGTATGTTCCCGTATATACTTGTGAACTACAAATAACTCATTCGTATTCATTTTTGTCGCTCGTAAACGCCAATGGCAATTGTCATTGATGCAGATAATTGTCAATAATGACTTGTTTGATTTTTTCACTTTGAACTCAAAGTTGTACTTCACTGCAATTCGGTATACAGTTTCCTGCAAATCTTTCTTTTTTTCAAACAGTTGTTCGACATACAAATCATCATCATCAAAAACCACACGCGAAGAATTAGATGACGGTCCACTCGATTCAGCTCCTGCGCTCTCGCCCCACTTATGTCTTTGATGGGATAAAGCAATCAAACCTGGTTTGTAAATTTATTATCATTCTTGTTGTCATGAATTAACAACAGAATTATGTGTGTAACGAGATCATGATGATGAACAACTGTCTCCGTAATAACCACATCATCCTCAGAGCTATCTCAATCGTGCCCCAAAAATCATTGGTATTGCTCTCCATCTAAATTTTCGTGTTCACATTCGACGACATTCTTCCTCACTAAAGTCACACAAAGAGGAGTCATGTGTATTTTATTCAATTCAAATAGATAATTCACTTTAGCATCAAAATCAACTTTTATAGGTAGAATCGAAATAGATAAATGCTTGTTGAATTGAAATTTCAGTCCCATATCGTATTAGAGAGATCTACTTTTAGCTTGTTTTGTAAATTCCAGTACATTTTTGCATATGATGTGCTCGATATTATGGAAATTGGAATATCACCACGTATATCACTCGGTCATTAATACACATCAATATTTTCCATCTAATTTGAAATCACCAAAGTAACAAACTTGGATTACAATCATATCTCCACGACGAAAATAATTTTTTATTATAAAAAATAGTCGAAAAATCGGCTCACTCATTGGACTATAGGAATTAAAAAAAAGAGACATAATAGCCGATTGTTACAACCATTATATATATATACAAATGAATTTTTTTCTTGTTTATGCTTAAAAAAATTATAGATCTGTTAAAAAAATTATCTACATGTTAATCTATATTGAAGTAAGATTTATCAAATAAAAACGTATACTTATTTAACGAAAACGAAACTGTACATATATAAATATACTTACCGATTCAAAGTGATAGATGTAAAAAAAAAAAAATCTTGTTCATCGTTTGATCAATTTTTGAGATTTTGAGGTTGAAGCGGATGAAAAATGAGAGTTTTATTTGTGTTGAAATAAAAAGATAAGAAAAGTTAACTAATTTTGAAATTTTAAGTGAGAGGTGTTTGTTTTTTACTTGTTAACTAAAATGGTAGTATTGTCTTTTAGATAAATCAATATTTTGTAATTGTATTGTTTATTTAATGACATCTTTCTCTTTTATCATTCAAAAAGTCATTGTGAAAATATGTAATTATTGAAAATTCAAAATAAAAATTAAAGGGTTTGACCAAACCAATTTCAAAACAATTAATCTAGTTGTACAGAATATGTTGACAAAATAATTGTGACAACTTTTAGACCATTAATTTCAAAAATTATTTTTGAAATTTTTGATTTTTGATTTAAATCTTGTCAACGCATATTTTATAAACCAAAACATCACATGGCTCACTGGATACCTGTTTATTTGTTTTTCTAGAACGTTTGCCTCGATGGCCATGTGGCCCATGTCTCACTCGACTCAGTCTATCCATTTGACACCTGTATTTAGATTGTAATAGAATTGCATAGACATTACGCAATTGCATCTCCTAGAAATTTTTGAGGCTCTTTATTTTAATGTGTTTTATGTGGACTTGGACGAATGGACTAAAATAAAATATTTTAGTACAGTTCATAACTCGTACAACTTTACTAGATGTGTAAAATCTGTCAAGATGGTACGTCCTTTATTTCGTGAGGATTGAATTTAGTACCGTTTAATACGTGTATAAATATGTATATTCAAATATGTAAGTGACTTGTACAACTTTACTAAGTGGGTAAAATCTGCATTGAGATTACACATCCCATAATTCGAGGCGATTGACTTTTATTCTTTTACTTTTTATCTAGCGAGTACGACTCGATGGCGATGTCAATGACCCAATTCCACCTATCGATTTAACAACTCTCAGAAAGTGATTACCGAAAGGTAAGTAATGGGGTCCATCACCAAGATTTTAATTTGATTTATCACTTTGTTAAATTCATTTCATGCCAGAAAGGATTTTTTGGGCTCAAAGTAAACGTGTAGTTTGAAGCATTTAGGTCCGTTTGGCATTGATTCTGAAAAATTGAAAATTATTTTTTAACATATTTGAATAATTTTTTGGAAATATTTTGTCTGATTAAAAGAGTATTTTGAAAAAATTAGCTCGAGATGTTTTCCTCCAGAAGCTATTCTTTAAGAACATCTCCAATGATGGTGTAAAATAATCTTCAAAGTGATCGAAAACCTCTGTAGTGGAGATATGCAAATTGCATTTTTTGGTAGAAAATAAATTTTTTAAAAAATTTAAATTTACATATTTTTCTACATTCGCATGACACAAAAAGTGAATTTAGATCTTCATATTGGAGTAGATTTTGGATTTAAGTCCACCGAAATGTAAAAGAAGATGCAAAAGTTATTTGGAAATACTAATTTACAAAAAAAATTTACAAAATCATTGAAGATGCTGAAAACTAGAAATAAAAGCAGAAGTCGTGTTAAACGGGTTCTTAAGCCAATTTCTTGTAAGAATTCTTCTAATCAAACAAAGTACTTTCAAAAAATTATATAAATATGCTTAAAAGTAACTTTTTAATTAGAGAAACAATTTTTAACTTTTCAAAAGATATGTCAAACTAATCCTTAACGTAGAATGTGATAAATAATTCCTTACATGCCAAAATTATGCGTGGAATTTGAAAAGCAAAATCCCTACTATACCACCTTATATTTGATGCAATAAATGTTGGGTTTTGATACCCAATAAATCCTGAATGATGATGTTAAGTTGATATTAGATAAATTGAAATATTGACATATCAATTGAATGATCCAAACCTAGAACTATTTGGGTTATTGGAGGTAGCCTAATTTAGTTAGAACTGCTCGTGACCCATTTCCCCACTTTTGGATGGCTTATAAGTGTTGGCCCATATATTGATTTGGACTCGAAATTTTTTCTCTCAATACTTAATGTACCCTATATATATGCTGCCCATTTTTGTTATGTTCACGTGTGTTATTTTTCCTTCCTCAAAGAGAGAATCCGGCTGCTTCTTCATTGTTTCTTTCAATCGATTTATTAGGGACTGTCCCAAGAAGAAGGATAAGTAGAAGGGTAAGATGAGAGACGAGGCGAATGTGGCTAGATGGTCGAGTGATGACCCTAGTGAGGTTTATTGAGAGTAAACATATTTACTGCATGTGCATTCGTGTGTAATCCTTTCAGCATGTGTGATTGTTTAATTTTGTTGCATGGTTATATGTGTATTTCAATGTGTGTGAGCATGAATTTGAGAGCAATTTAATTATTTAGTGTAATTGTTTGTATACATAGTGCGTTAAGATGCATTAGCAGTGTGTTGGTGAGATGAACTATAGATGCTTATGGGTATATTGGTGGTTTGTATCGAAAATGCGGAGTGTGGCATTTGGATCGCTAGCGGAGATGTGATTAAATGTTGGAATTCTTTATCTGTGAAAAGATCCTGATCAGGTGTAGTATGAGAGAGACACTTCTATCACTTTTGTTAGGTGGAGACCCACTATCCACTTAGGTTGGGATAAGTGGTGTGGTGACAGAGGTTTATCCCAAGGACTTAGGATTTATAGATGTTTACCAGTTAGACATGAGTTGAGTGATCTGTTTAGTGAGCATGGTAGGCGATGAGATAAGATATATATTCTCCATGTGTGGGCAACACGGAATGTGATAGAAAAAGTGCGATGAGATCTTTTGATGTGGTCATTTATGCATTTGTTATATATGTATTTTGACCGTTTGATTGATTGACTTTGTGTTAATCTATTGTTCTGTATTAATGTATCTTGGAAAAGATCTGTGCATTATCCTATGTTATATCTTCATCGCATAATTATTTGTTCTTGATTGATTACTGTGATTATTTACTTCTACTTGAGTATTTGTTTGTGACCTTAGCCTTGATGAATACATGAAATAAGTATGGTATGTGTTCCAGGTTTGAAACCCGAGGTAATGCCTGTGATTCCAATTTTATTGGTTATCTTGATTATGCAAGCGTTAACTTTGTGCTTTAGTTGCTTGCAGATTGATTTGGTATCAAGGTGGAGATTTGTTAGGTTTTGATACCAAATAAATCTCGAACTATGATATTAAACTGATGTTTGATAAATTGAAATATTGAAACCTCAATGAAATGACTCAAACCTAGAACTATTTGGACTATTGAAGGTAGCCCAATTTAGTTAGAGCTGCTCATAGCCCATTTCCCCACTTCTTGGATGGCTCATAAGTAGTGGCCCATATATTGATTTGGACTTGGCATTTTTTCTCTCAATACCTAATGTACCCTATATAAATGTTACCCATTTTTATGATGTTTACGTGTGTTATTTTTCCTTCCTCAAAGAGAGAATCTGGCTGCTTCTTCATTGTTTCTTTCATTTGGTTTTTTTCCTTCCTTTTGCTTTTGTGGCTGCTTGAGTGGGTGCCTTTGAGGCTGTAATAACAATGTCACTTTGTGTCCTTTGTGGGTGTAATAACAACCGAAGTGTGAGAAAATAGTTGTTGTTCTTGGGTCGTTAATTAAGGTGTTTGATTTCGGTTAGATAGATAAATTGAGCCCGGATTCCACAAATCAAATATCAATTCTTCTACAATAAATAACAATTTTTTAAGCCGAAAAGAAGTTATCGACACATTATGGTTTCTTTAGTTATTGTAAAGTTCTGCATTATCACAAACAGGAAAAAGAAAATTCCTCCGGAAAAAGAGAAAAGTTTTGCGAATCTATTTTTTCCTAGAGAATTAGGCATAGAAACCAAGCTTTTAAACGCGTTTATTGGGACCCGTCTTCTAAAGCAATACAGTTCAGGCTTTAACACTCACTCACTTTAGAAAAATACTTCTTGATTTTTCCATATGTTGCATGTGATTCTTTATCGCCTTTCTTTGTCTAATTTAAATTAATTTGCCCATTACGAGTCTTTTGTCATTTTTCAATCATAAGTGCAAAATCTTAATGCTACGCGGTGAATAATACTGAACAAAATTAAGTAATATAATAGATAAAATTGTAGTTTCATCTTCTTATTTAGCCCCAATTTGACAACAATTTTTTGGGTAAAATGAAATTTTGAATAGTGATTTTTTTGGAGAATGTGTGATTAAAAAGTATGAAAAAGTTTATGATTTATGTATAAAATATTTTACTGTGTGAATATGTGGTTGAAAATGAATTTGGGTAAAAAATAATTTTGAAATAATGGTGGTCAAACACGGATTTAATGCTTAATATTGTTTAGCTTAGCAAGAGGTGGGATCTGCCGCCGCATGATAGAGACAGAAGCAGGGGCCAATGGACCTATCTACCTTGTGTTTCAATTGAAAGAGGAAAGGAGAAATTTACGAGACAAGCTAATGGATCTGTCATTGGTACGTTGAACTCGAAAAAATTAAAACATATATTTTGATAAGAGTTTTCAGTTGTCATGTTAATCCTATTTTTAACGTTGTTAGAACATGTTTAAGTACTTTTTTCTTCTTTATATCTTTTTGATAGATGAGTCTATTTTATAGAGAATTCGTTGTTGACAGATCTCGCCAAAGATTTCTCTCCTTCCTCATTGACTCCAACCCGAGGAAATATACAATGACAACTTCCAGGCATAAATGCCCAATCGTAAGATGATATGCCCATTTCTATGCTTCTCCTTTATGTGTTGTGATTTTAGGATGTATATCTTCGAAGGAGATTAATACTATTCAATCTTGTTATTATACAATTCATGTTACTTAAAACTTGCCTTTGTTTGGATAATATAACTTAACCACAATTATACAAATTATGAATACCAATTAAAAGATAATCATCATATGCATATGCAAATAATAACTTTATAACTATAGGATGATCATCATTCATCAATGACGAAACCCTAATTAAATGCAGTCATGACTCATACAAGGACAGGTGAACAATATTCCATGTTAACATCATCATGGCTATCTTGAAGCAAAAAATTATCTTAATATGTAAATTTCTTTTGCAAACATAATTAATTTAATGAAAAAATATGAACGGGGGAGGGTGAATATTGGGCTATCTGCCATTTTCTTTCAAAACTGCAAGAAAACATGTAATTAGCCACCTAGGCAAGTTTTGTCTGTGGTCGGTGAAATGTTATGTCAAACTTCATAAAATAAAATTTTATTTTATAACTTGAGCTGTGCCCGTAAAATTTAAGGTGATAAATATTTTTACGAGGATCACATGAAAATTAATTAATGAAGATTTGGATGGAAAATAATTGTGCAGTTATAATGAATAGTTTTGGACAAGTTGCATCTTTTCAAAGGTTAACAACTAACATGCAAGTTGCTCGTGTGAAACTTTTTCGTTCTGCATTATTACCAAAAAAAAGAAGAAAAAGAAAAAGAAAACTCCTAAAAAAGAGAAAAAAAAGTTTAGCGAAGAGGAGGACACAGTTATCGCATTTTTTTCCTAGAGAAATTAGGCATAGAAACCAAGCTTTTAAGCGTGTTAATTGGTACCTTGTTTTCTAAAGCAATACAGTTTAAGCTTTAACACTCACTCACTTCGGAAAAAGACATCTTGGTTTTACCATGTTGAATGTGATTCTTTATCGCCTTTCTTTGTCTAATTTCCTTTAAATTAAATGGTCTATTATGAGTCCTTTGTGTCATTTTTCAATCATACTAGTGAGATGCACGTGCAATGGTATATTTGGCTGTGTAATAGCGTGGGAAAAAAAAATTATTTGAGAGAATTTTTTGTTTTCCTCCGAGTCTTTGCCAACATCGGAAAATTCGCCTCGATTATCGTGCCTAATGGTGAAACACCGAAATTTACTGAAGTTCGGTAGGATCGAAGATGGGTGAAAGCCATCACGAAGCCATTCAACCTACAGATTAAAATCAATTTTTGAGGGAACTAAATCTCCTTTTATACAGTCTTGAATACATTTTCCTATAATGGAGGCTTAGTGCAAAAATATAAATCTGGACAAGGGACTCCATTGCTGCTTAGAATGAAATTGGAGACAAATTGTTGCATCCTTGAATGAGAATCAAAATCAACACTAAAAATACAAATGATGAATAGAAGTTGTAGACATTGATTTAGATTGAATTTATACAAAATGTCAATAAAGTTACAAGCTACAAAGGCACAAAACTGTTATTATATCCCTGAAGCAAAATTTGGGCAACATTTTTACTACAAAATAAAGGACAATTTGAAATTGAAACCATCAACTTCTAAGCTTAGTCTTCATGGGAGTAATCATAGATATGTGCTACAAAATAGAACATAGTTGTTCATTCAGGAGTTATATGGCAAAATGANAACAGAACATAGTTGTTCATCCAAGAGTTATATGGCAAAATGAGCAAAACTAACTTCCAGGTTGTAGCACTTATAATGTCTACAAATACAAACATACATGATGATGGTTAGTCAAGTTTTCTCTTATTTGTGAATTGATGAGTTGTAGAGCTGAGGGCATCGATGTTTTTTTCAGCCGCTATATCGGGAAGCACTGGCTTAGGTGATGCTTTGAAGAGCACTCGTTTTGCAGATGGTGTAGACACTTCTTCACTCTCAGAATTCTTGTTTACTTCAGCAAAGGTTAAGGAGCTTTTATCTTTCTCAGTTTGTTGTTCCGCTGTAACGGTAATAGCAGGAAGAGAATTCAGAACAAATATGATTTCGTGTTTGTACTAAGTAGTGTTCTGTTCCAGCTGGGTAACTTTGATGTAAAAAATGTACTCTTCTTCAGTGTCCAGCAGGGAAATTGCAGCATTGGATGGATCAGTTTCTTGCTGAAATAAAAGTGGGAAATAGTTATTTATATATATGTATGAAGAGAAGTTTAAATGGTGGCATGGTTCTTTTAAACATCTCTTACTACTCTTGTAAAATTCATCAAATTCTCAGCACTATGCTTCAATATTGTCTCTGCAGGGTCTCCAATTGCACCTACATCTAAAGTTCCACTTGCATCTTCCAATTGTACAGTTGCATTTGCTCTATGGGAATGGCGAATAAGTATATTGAAGCTTAATACAGAATGATTAAAATGCATGAAAGTGTGATAGGTGCTAAAAGTAATTGAAATAAGGATACTGATTGGAATAAAATGCAATAAGTGTTACCTTTGAATAGCTTTTGCAGCAGGATGTTTGCAGTAAATACACAGGAAAAATTCATGAAAATCAGCATGAGTGATTTTATTGCAATTGTTACAAGACATGTACCAAAAAGTTTGTTTTATTTTTTTGATGGTTCGTCTAGCTTTGATCCAATAATACTTACGCTGTTGAGAAATGTAATATTTAGATTAAAAAAATAAGCAAAATGTATTTGTAAAGGATAGGAAGAATAGACTATAAATTTACAATAAAGTAAAATGAGTTACCCCAAGTAGTCTTCCTTTTAGATTTTGTATCTGGTTAAAAATTTTGTGTGGGGTAGGAGATAATTTTGTGGGAGTGACCATCTGATTTGGTTTCTCCAGTGCAATGTCATTTAGTTCCTCTTTATGCTTTTCAACCCTGGCAGTAAATGTTTATAAAACAGTAAGTGAATATATAGTTAATAGAGATTGCTGTGAAAGTTTTTTTTTAATACTGTACAGTTTTTTTATACTTACCATTTTCTCAGTTCTGTAACTTCAATGAAACCAGCATCTATGAAAAATGTGCTATTGATTTTGGTTGACAGTGTAAGACCTGTATTATGGATTACACATCAGTTTCTTGTCTGTACAGATGTCTACTANATTTTGGTTGACAGTGTAAGACCTGTATTATGGATTACACATCAGTTTCTTGTCTGTACAGATGTCTACTATATATGAGTAGTTATAAACTGTAAAGTAAGTATATTTAATGTTACCATTAAATGATGAAACTTTCAACGAGTTAGCTAAAATGATAGGCTTTTTGGCAATGTTTTCTGCCATTAGAACACATTCTTTTTCCACATAGCCATCCCACATTGTCAAAATGATAGTGTGGAAGGCTTTATTTATGAGGAAAATATCTTACACATAAGTTTGGTTTCTAGACCGAGTTTGAATCAGTCTCTTTGGCTGTCTGTCAATAGCCACTGCTAGTATGCCTGGAAAGATATTTTCTGTGATTAGTTCCATTTCAAACATTTATAATTATGTGCATGTGTGTTTTTGAATTAAATGAAGCAAAATGTAAGCTATAAAAAATAGCAAAAAGGATTGGTTAGAAATTATTTATATGAGTGTTGCAATCCATATGTTTCTCCAGTTCTGGAAAAGGAGTAAAACTGTATGTTGAAAACAAGAATTCCATGTGGTTTTCATTCACTTCTTGAACACGTGTCTTTCCAAATATTATCCATTGGACATTACCGTTTGATGCTCTATACTCAGGTTTTGTGTCTTTAATAAGAGCATTTGAAATAACATAAGTTTTGCTCAGTTGGAGTTGATCCTCAAAGGCTGTTATATACTGCTGCTATGTTTTGCTTGTTTTAGTGATAATTTTTCAACAACAATTACTTTTGCTTGTCAGTTCTTCTCGTTTTGATTGATCTGTGGTATGAACTTCAAGGTTCCTGCCATGTTGTTAAAGCTGGAACAAAGAAGGGATAAACATGGTGAATAATGAGAAAGTAGTAAAATCTAGTGTGTGCAAGAAACTTTATTTTTGTCTTGTTTTTCTTCTGATGTGTTCATATATATTTACCTGAAGGGTGAAGCAAATGATAGCTTCTTCTTATCCTCAAGTGTTGAAACTGGTGTGTATCTGTTCTTCTTCTTTTATCTTTTACGTTTGAGAGAGATGAGATGTGGAGTTCCTTAATAGCATATTTATAGTTGAGATATATATATATATATATATAGATAAGTGTACTACTTATATTTTTTTGCCTTAATAATGTTGCATGTACTTGTGAGATAAATGTTGAAAGAAATGTTAAATTTTGTGCGCAGTCATCCATCAAAATTTGACATGTGAAGATGAGTAGGATGAAAGTCCATACCTACTAACTTTTGTCGATAGAGAAGCTAAAAAAGCTGCTCTATTTTTCAGCAGAAAAGCTAAAAAGCTTCTGAATTTTACTGTATGAAATAGACTTTACAATGATACTGGAAAGCACTTTATTGAGTATGGTCATTTTTTTCCCCAAGACTGCTAAGGCAAATATAACTGCTAAAATTTAAAAATATTATTAAACTAAAAAAATTAGAGCAACGAGAGAGAATCTTCTTTAGATAAATGTAGTCCTCATTTATATTCCACCACTTCAATATTTATTTAGATGAAAATTTGGAGTAATTTATGGAATACCTATGGAATTTAAAGAAAAGTATAGACAATAGATTATTATAGTAAGACATTAAATTATATGCATCATAAAACTTATCCATGACCAATTGAAGTTGAGATTCACTAAGTTTACGTTTTTGTATCAATTGAGTTAGCAAGAAATTTTCTTAGCAATGACCAATGTAAATGTAAGAATTAAATAAATGAGTATATTCTTATCAAAATTAAATGAAAATCGAATATAAGTTAATAAAGGGACCTTGTGTTTGCGGGCAAATTTTTCCACTTGAGAGAGAAAGGTCGACTTCCCTTTTTTGATGACATCTGTTTACAAATCTGCCACATTTTTTCCCAGCAAATGGTGTCGATGCTTTCATTCATTTCACTCTTAGGTAACTGTAAGGAACTATATATGGCTTCTTTGTCCAGACATCATTTCATCTGTTCTGTAGTAGAGAATAGAAATAATGTTAAAGCATATAAACTAAAAAGAAAAGAACACTATATTGGCTATCATCAGGGAAAAAAGGTTGTACAATGAAAAGAAACAATTGGAAGTAAAAATTATAAGAAAGAGAGAGGGGACAATCACAAACTGGAATTAACAATAAATGTGTAGTCATTAGTAAAAGAAGTCATGTTTCATGGAAGCCATATCCAGTCATGGTAGATATAAAAGAACTTGATAGTTAAATGGGTGTAAGAAAACTTGTTAGTTAAATGGGTATCCTCTATGAAAGAGACTACGTTTTAGGATAAGATTCTTGCATTTTATGTAACAAAGTGATTATGTACAACATACTTGACAATATAGAACTTGCATAAATCAAATTTGTACAACACAACTGGGAAGTATGAGTTTCAGTATTAAGAATCATTTGATGGAACTAAGGTCATAATTTGCATTTTCCAGTATTAAGAAATAATGAAAGCAAGTATGATTTGTCATCTGTCAATCTTCACCATAAGCATTACAAAAGTGTCACAACCAAGAGAGAGAAAATGAATAAATAAAACTTTGAGGTGTTAAAGTTAATTTTATTCACACAAGGCTTTGGGAAAACTGAAAGGTCAAAAAATGACACATAAATCCTTAATGGAAAAGTGGATTCCAATAGGTGGTATTTCTACATGAGTAGAAAAATAAAAGTAACAGTTCTTACCATCACAGATCTTTGATGCACATTATTAGTATCTCTCTCCAAAATTCCATTATTGAATTAGAACTTTCTTGTAAAAATAGAAAAATAAGTGATACAGTCTCAATGACGGAGGGGACAGGTACTTGAACAACTTGGGAAACAAATAATAGTAAAGCCAATTACATGTGATTTAGAAAGTCTAAACATTGCATCATTCTTATATAGGTCATGTTCGTGAACTCAATAGTCGCTGTAAACTGGTTATTGAATTTCAAACTAAACACATAATAAATCATACAGGATTGTACTGAAGAAATATTACTTCAATGAATATTTACCTGGAGGGAGTCTCTTGAGGATGTGATATCCCGTAAGAATATGATGGCAATTGAACACTTGAATATATGGCCGGTGTTGACTTACCAATGCTAAACCAATTTTATTGAGCACACAGTTTGGAAGAACCAGATTTTTTGTATTCTTGTACTCTTTATAACATAACCAAAGGGCATAAAGTAGATTTAACCAATCTCAAATTCATGCAATATAATGTCAGTCATTTCAATCAGTAGAAAAAATCTTCAAATACAAGTCAAACTCATTCATTTAAGCATCACTCAAGGGCTAAAAAACCTCAAAACCTGATATCTGGATTTTTCCTAGAACAAATAATTCCTTCAAATTCAGAGATTTGCCCAATTGTGCAATTTTCTTCAAATTTCTAAGTAAAAACAAGAAAAACAAGTACACGATATCATTTCATTTAATTATATCAAACGAATTTCGATGGGGTTTTACAGAATAAAACGAAACAATATCGAACAAAAAGATAAACCCTACAAGCGCACATAATATTCAATACAAAAGGGGGAAATCATTGCAGATCCAACAAAAAAGATGCTCTACACTTTTACAAGCAATTGCAAATCATTAGAAGTCATCAGAAATTAAATATGTCTCATGATTTAGCCTAGAAATTAGATCTACACCATATATGTACACTGTGCAGAAAAATAATTTTTTGGCACTGAAATAAAAAGTTACATAATAACACTTCCTTTGCCCCCATAATTGAAAGATATTAGCTCTGCTACCGGGAAAAATTAATTACTGGATCTTTGGAAAATATGCTCCCCTTCTCGTCCTTATGATCGTAGACCTGTACAAATAGAAGAAAGAAATATTAACATCCTCTAATGCAATTATATCCGAGGAGTGGACAATATTTTTATTTTACCTTTTCGTTTTTTGTTGTTAATAGATACAATATTAATATCCTTCAAAGAATCCATAACGGAGGAAGTTTTGTTAATCTTCATTCTCAAGATAGCAGTATAATTCCCTTCATGGTTAACAAAGAACTTGTTTTATTGCAAATTTGATTAGTCTTTAAAATTTAAAGACTACTCCTTTATTTTTTGGAGAAAAAATGTAATAGAGGTATCAAAGAGATTTCCATTTATGAGCTATAAACCTTAAGTGAGACCTTAACTTCATTAAAAACGTGCTTCAAGTCTGCGCAAAATTCAACATCCTCAAACACACTTAATTTTAATCTCTATAAAAGACTAATCATCAGTATTTCCAAAGCAACAAATCACATTACCACGAAATGAAATTTTAAAAATAGGCATGAGCTGAAATCGACCAAGAAATTCCACTTCACCAACATTTTAGCATAGTTAAATGAAACCCACAATGCCAAAATCCCAAATTCAATCAAAACAAGCTTACAGTATGTCAGCCATACCAAAAACCAACATTCTAGCATAGTTACTTGAAACCCCCAATGTAAAAAGCCCCAATTCAAGCAAAAAAGCTGACAGTATGTCAGCCATACCAAACTCCAACACTAAAATACGTAAAAGAATCCTCCATATCATACGCATCATCGTCCGGAACATTATCTAAAACAACATTAATACCTAAGAAATTATAGTGATTAAGACAACTATAGTGAGATTGTCTTTTTAACTTTAATGTATATGAAATAAAACAACATTCATAGCTATATGGTCCAAAAAATAGCTATAAAGATTGTAGTAAAGTAAAATTTTTTTTGTAAACTACATTTTTCGTGCATGTATTATGTTCCATAGTATTTTCGAACGGTTTAATTAAAACTTTAATAGCTGTACTTGTTTTTGTCTTGATAAAGCAATATATAGCTGTCCGTGGGAAAATACAGGTTCTGGAAGGTAAAGACCAACAAAGTTTAAAGTTTGACATTGTGCTTTATTTATCGTCATTGCAAAACATGGACGTAT
>CAIGRP010089062.1:0-41134 GCA_903798385.1 Fraxinus cuspidata
CACACCCATAACACTTCCTATTTCCTCTTCTAGACTTAGATCTAGATCTCCCCTTCTCTTTCTTCTTAAAATTGTTACGATTAATTCCCTGATAATTCTGACTATTAGCTTGTCTAGTCATAGGTCTATCTCTCACAAACAAACTCTCAAAATCCTTTCCAGTTTTATCAACCTTAAGCTCTAATTCTTTACTTCTTGAAGAATTAATCACTATCTCAGAAGTTAAGGTATCTCTACCATACTTAATAGCAAATTTAACGTCCTTATACACCTCAGGTATAGCATTTAAGAGGATAACAACCTTATATTCTTCAGAGACTTTATCCCCAGCATTTATGATATCTTGTACTAGTTTATTAAAAGTATCAAGGTTATCATCTAAATTCTTAGACATATCAATCTTAAAGCTAAAGAACCTTTCTAAAAGGAAGAGTTTATTATGAAGACTTTTAGACATATATTGCTCTTCTAACTTTTCCCACAAATCCTAAACATTATCTTGTTTTCCTATTTTTCTTAACACTTGATCAGACAAATGAAGAATTATAGAGGTATAGGCAAATTCATCAGATTCTAGTTTTTTATCATCAGTCATAGTATCAGGGAATTCACCAGTTATAGCCTTAGAAACATTCTGTTGAACTAAGACCCCTTTTATTTTTTGTTGCCAAATGGGAAAATCCTCTTTTCCATTAAAAACTCCAAATTCAAACATTGTAGTTGTCATTTGAAAGGTTTTTAATCAACACAAAGAATTAAAAAAAATTAGGTCTCAGTTTAACAGAAAAATAAAAAACAGATATTTCAAAGAATAATGGAATATTACACAAGGCCTTAGTGTATTACAAAAAAACAGAAAAATGAAATATCAATTTTCAAAAAACAGTTGACTAATCAAGACAATTCCAGTTATTACAAGATAGTTTAATAGCCACAATGAAAGAAAATTATAACTAGCAGTGGTATCACAAAAACCAGCAATCACAGTAATTCACAGAGAACTATGCTACAAAAATATAGATTCCGTGAGGTTCATGACCTCAGATCAAGGCTCAATTCTAACACCAATAGGGGAAAACACACACAGTAATCAAGATCTAATTTGACAGAGGTAATAAGTAAACAAGGGATAGAAATTATATCACCAGACACGGTTCACCAAGAATCAATTACAGGGTGTGACCAAGAATTTCAGACCTCAACTAGTTGGCAAATCATGTTCCAAGCACAATTCACCAAGAATCACGTTCCCTCACAATAAACACAAGTAGAGAGAAAGTTAGTAGCCAAATCAAGAAAGAGGGGAAAAATTAGGGTTTCTGATATTTCAATCAAATCTTGAATGTCAACTGAAACTAATTTTCAGAGACACACGATCAGTACGAAGATTTCTCCAAGCCTTACAAAACGCTCTGATACCACTTGTAAGATAAAAGATCAACGGAAGCAAATAGAATCAGAAATCACAGAGACAACATCCCACAAATCTGAGAAATGTAAACTTTATTCATTGAGGGCTCAGAATACACATTGTACCCTTTTGCACAAAGAAACGACCTCAAAATACACCAAAACCTAATCTAATACCACACAGGTTACTCAATGGTTTGAAGCCAGAACACGACCAAAGAACCAACTCGAAATTTCTCTCAAACCAACCACAAAGGCACCAATCACACAGATTGGGGATTAAAACCAGAAGTTTAAATCCATACACAAGTATTATTCAGAAACAAGAAGAGAGAACACGAAGAACAGAGACTCCAGACGCCTCACAGAAGAACGAGAGAATGAAGAATGAAAATTAGGGCTCAAAATAATATTTCAGCTGGTATATATATAATATCAAGCACCAGCCTTTGGATCAGCCATGAAGATCGACGGTCCAGAGCAGCTCAATGTGGTAGGATTAGTGAGCTGGGATTTTGGGCCTGTTTCAAAGCTTATCGGGCAATGGCAACTCGATTTCCAGCAATAGGCCAAGCCCAATTCATAATTGCCCAACATGAAGACAAATGACACAAATGGCATCATATTCTAACAATATGTATTGCAAAATATGTGTATTTTGAAGTGCTCTCTTTGAAACAAAAGCTTGGTGGTATGTTTGGTATGTTGAAGTTTAAATATGTTGTCCCTTTTGACTTCGTTCACTATTGCAATGATGATACTTCAATTTATCAACTTTAGCTAGTAAAATAGAAAGATGTCAATTTAAAGTTGATGTCATTTGTAACATACAATGTGTTGTTTTACTATTTGTTAACAAAAAATTGATGTATTGAGGTGCCAACATTTAAGCCAAGAAACATTTAAAAGAATAGGTAAATAGAGTCGTGGATACAACAGATCTCTCTACATGTTAATAAATTGATTATGGGTGCAACATTATTAAGACCTAAAAAAATCTGCACAATCTTGAAGCCAACAAATTCTTGCTTCTTTTTATTGGAACAACAACATTGAAACCTAACAATTTGTGTTCGATTGTGCATGAAACATACCGGTGAATAGAAAGAATCGTATATACAGTGAGACTATAGTTTACTTTACTCAAGATTAGCTACTAATAAATATGCTCTCGAACCATTATAAAGTACTAATCAAGCCGAGCTCAGACAACGTTGTCATTATAATATTCATCTCAATCGATTGATTCCACCATTATCGAGTAAAAGTCAAATCAAATAATGTGGGATTCATTTTGTCACTTTATAAATTAATCTTACTACATATACATCCTGATTTATACGTGACTTACCAAATTTACACTTTGCACAACTCACAGATTTAATCCAACCATCACAATCTTGTCACATCACTCATCTGTCAATAAGAATGTCAAACTTAATGTACAAATAACTTAATTATAAATAAGATTTTTTTACTATTAATTGGTGGACTCATTCACTTCTCACATGTTATATAACATAATTATGCAATTCCAATATCACTTCCTCTTCTTATAAAGTCGATGAATCTCCATCCAGCAGTCTTCTCTTTTAATCACTTCGCTTTGTTCGAGAAATCTGATCTCACCAGGCCGGCGAAAGGGAAAGAAGGTCCATGATTTTGTAACGTGTGAATCTTAAGCATATTAAAATGACAAAACAACAGAAGATTTAACGGAAATATAGACAACTTCTTTCGAGGTATAAATTTCTTCGCACACAAAATATGCCTAATAAACCACGAAAGCAAGCAATTCAAAGTCAAACTAGTAAAATTAGGTCAAAAGGACATGACAGCTTGTGTGGTTCTCAATTTTAAAATTCAAAATCAATTAGATTTTAATTAGAATTGAGAATTGAATCAATTAGTTCGATCCAACTATCTTGCATCGAATAATTCCACGTGTATCCGAATAACATATTATAACTATGATATTTTTTCACGGACATAAACATGTCATGGCATAAAAATAGCTATAGGTTTACAAAAAAGGAAAAATATCAGCCCCATTAAAATGAAGACAAGAATATTTCACAAGTTGCTGTCAGTGCAAAATTTTATATGATTCCCTGCTGCATATTTAATTCACAAGGACAAAGTATCTATTACTTGTGAATAAAAATCATGGATATTTATCACCGACTTTTCCTCACTTTGTCAATATGAATACTACTCGACCAAAAAATCTAACCAACTTGCAGCAAGTTGCACCAAAAAAGACCAAGAATTGAATGACAATTTAATCAACAGAAAAGAACAGGAAATATGCATACAATAGCAAGGGGAAAATGGAAAGCAGTACAGTAGAGAAATTAGAAAGGTTAATGGTACGTTTTATAAGGTGGATTGAACCAAAGTTCGCAATGATAAAAAGGCAAACAAAAAAGTCATCAATTATGAATCTAAATTGTACTAGCCTAAATTACACAATATGTTGTGGCGATGAAATAAACAAGCTTTAGACCTCTAGTTCGATCACAATTTTATAAAACAGCAAAGAAACTACCTGTTCGCCTTGGATTAGGACCTAATACAGAGACCAAAACTAAAGTTAATCAACAACGAATCGAACATCCAAGAAGAAATGGAATGTTTACTGATCTAACCCTTCATTCAGCAACTCTTCCCAGAATCCGTCGTCAAGTTCCTTATCCGAACTCCCAATTTGCTCGATTTTGTCCTGGTCTTCCTCTCGTTCTCGTCCCACCTTACCAAATCCCTGCATTTCTAAAGCGAGTGCCTCGAGTTCAGACACTTGTGACCAATAAGGATTGTCAAATTCTAAAGGTTCGGTACTAACAAGGTTTAGCCCTTCATTAGTTCGGCTTTGCTCCTCACTAGGCCCTGGAACATCCAGTGGTCTCCTCTTGGAATTCGCCTCTTCTACTTCTTTTCTTTTCTTCTTTTGCAGGAGTAATTTCTGAATGAATTCTGGTGTCTGCATTGCTCTAGCTAAGAAATTCATCATTTTTTTCTGTTTCTTCTCTGTCCCCTGTAACTTCAATTCCATTTGATTAATGTAGGATCTAGTACTCTGTTGTTGCTGCCTAAGCTTCATAATCTCCATTATTATCACTTGTTTATCACGCCTCAGTTGATTAATTTCCGCCTCCAATCCAAACCTTCCCACTTCGACGCATGGACCAATAGCGTGCTCCGGGGGAAGAGGCTGAGACTTGGCCTTTCTCCGCTGTATGTTCTTCAAAAGTTGCTTTTGTCCCCTAATAAATCCCTCATTTGCGAACTCCCATTTGTCTGGATCAATCTTTCTAAAGCCCTGCAAGAATCCAATCCGATTCCATTCCCAAGCCAAATTTGAAGAAGTTAAAACTATAGGTATAATCTGATATTCGTGGGAATTTTATCGAATTCATACGCAATGGCTTCATCATCTTGAAGAATGGTCTAATCAGTAAATCTTCATGATGGATCATCCACATAGAACCTTTGGAAAAGAATGACCAAGTATGGGAAGAAGCACAATAGTTACAAAGCCAGATATATCAGAAGCAATTATATTGCTTAAGAGAGCTCAAACATGTCAAAAAAATCCAACACATTTCTCATTCTTGAGGAACAACACTTGTAAGTACAATGTGCAGCATTTAAGCAATAACCAAGGATGATCACGAGCACATGCCCGAACCTCCCCTAAAGCATTTTTTTCATCATCAATTGTATTAAGGATTTAGGCGGAGTAAAATTAAATTATTTGCAAAAAGAACTAAATAATCGTTTAAGGCTAATTAAGAGGGTAAAAAATATAACATTATTCTTCCATACTAACACGTGTAGAAAACAATTTACCCCATCAAACACCCTTCCCCAAATGAAAAGTAATGACAAAAAGAAAACCAAGATGATGAAGTTATAGTGAAAATATGCAGAGTCAAAGTGCACGTAACTCTCACATTGAGACGAACAACTACAAAATGTTTTATAAAACGCTGTCGGAAGTAGGAATTAAGGCTTAATCAAACGGAAAAGATGGAAAAGATTAAAAGAGAGTACTTACATATGTGTTGAGCTGCCTAACAAAGCTGGAGAAATTGTTGTGTTTGAAGTATCTTGGAAGAACACTGGTGGAGAAGGCATGGGGATCCCATACAACAAAACTGTATCCTCCTCTGCTCCAAGAAACAATGTGATCAATGGCTAAATTATCCACCATGTCAAAGGTCTTGGTCAAAAATGGTGGAGGCCCCATTTCGTGCAGCCTTTCCATGGGTCGAGGTGGTGGTGGCGCCGCCTTATGCTGCTGCTCAATTGGTTGCCATGAACTTGATGAAGAGGGTCCTCCTAAATACTCTTCTTTAATTGGAAACACTGGATTCATGATCAAGATTACTAAAGAACTCTAAATTTTTTACGGTATTTAGTTCTTTTTTTTTTTCCTTCTTATTACAAGGTGTTTTATGATAATTTCAATCATACAAAAAAAAAAAAAAAATTAGCAACAGAGATTAACACAGAGTCCGGAAGTTTGTGTTGCGCTTTCTCTTTTGGAAAGGTCAGAAATACTGATGAGAAGTTGAGTTGTCTGAAAAAGTGGTCCATAAAGATGAACAACGCTATTTTCAGAGCTAATTAGTCCTAGTTACTTGAGTAAAAATTACAATCGACAAGATTTTAATACGAAGTTGGGGGAGGCATCTTCTATTTGGAAAGTTCTGAAATTCTAGTGGTGGCTCAAGGGGTTTGTGATGGATGGAGTCAGGGTATGGGTGTGAGACCACAAAAATTTTTGAAGTGGTAACTTTTGGTATTAATAATTAATGAAGAGATATGATTGGTGGATTGGGGATGACCCTACTGGAATCGCAAAAAATTTTGAGACCCACTTTTTGCCTGATGGTGGGAAGTAAAAACACGTTGCAAAAATTATTTAGCTTAGCCTCATTTTTTAAAACTCAATTTCAGCAACACATTTTTCTATAAAATTGTATCACACGTTATTCGAAAAAAAAAATCTCATCTTTTAACCACATAATCTCGAACATAATGCTATTCAAAAATACATTTTGACCCAAAAATGGAACTCAAACAAGGGCTTAAAATAAAAGATTATTTGATACATGGGATAGGAAGCATTTTTTTATCTTCATAATATAGTCACATTTTTATTTAAAATTCAAAAATTAAAAATAGGAAATGATTATTTCCTTTGATGACTGTGGAGAAAATATAGAAAACATGCAAAAAAATTGCAGTTCAGATAAAATATAAGCATGGGTTTATCAAAATGTATGGTGGAGGTAAATTCTAGAATCTAGTCCAGATTGTCAAAATAGATAGGCTGTTTCAGCTCTTTGCAACTTGGTGTTTTTTTTTCCCCCGGAGAATAGACACCTCAAGATTCTTAATACAGATTGGGAATATTATAAAGAACGAGTCCAATTTAAAGAACGAATGAGTATTAAACTCTCATCTTTTATCCTATTTAATCATATGGAGCATTTAGTATTAATCATTCCTAAGAAAGTGTCAATTCCTTATTCGGAAACAAAAAATTTTGGATTATTAAACTTTAATTTGTTTCAATAAGGTCATTAAAGTTTAATTTAGTTTCAAATTTCTCCACTTCATCATCCGCCCTCTTTCAAATCGCCACGCCACAATAAATCTTCAACATAATCTCTGCAAGACATGCCAACTTAACACTAAACCGCATCATAAAGTGCAAACATGAAAAAATATAGGTGTTTAACATTTTAATCTAAAGATATGTTAGAACCCTATTTAATAAATTTTACAGGATGCCAACAATCGAAGATTAATTACAATATACAACTAAGCAAATTTAAAGATAATATATGACATAATGTGATAGAGTAATTAAACATAATACTAGCGAGGAATTTTTCTTATTTTCCGTTAGAATTGATTAAGTATAAATGAGGAAAAGTGACTTTCGTGTCAATTTCGACCAAATATTTGAACTTGATCTAATAATAATTATGAAAATAAATAGACTAACTTATCTGGCTGGAAATTTGTCCAACTTCGTCGCTCGTTTAGCGCTCGAGTGGAGAGGCTGTCGCTCGAGCTACAGGCTAGCGACAGAGTTTCTGTTTCTAACGCTCAAGTGACGTAAGGGCGATAGGCTAGCAACAGCAAAAGCTACAGTCTTTGGCAAATGTTGCTGAGTTTGGGATGCGATATTCCACTCACAACCTTTCCTCCTCTATAAATTAGACCCTTGTAACGTCCATTTGATAATCTCAATGATATGCAATAATAATATAACATTAAATTTATCTTTTCCTAGCCAAAAATTTGTATAAAAAGTTGTTTTTCCATTTTCAATTGAAGGAGTACACAAAAATCAATTTTCGGTTCGTTGTTTTTGTGTTTTAATTGTCGTTGTAACTTGGGAGTCAATTACCATCATCCGTGGGCACCATTGTAGTGCAAACTCGACTTAAGTACAAAGAGTTCAACTCTTATATCGGCTTTCCATACATTTATTTTGGAGTTACTTTGAGATTATTTTTCTTTGATATCCTTATCATTACTCTGTCCAATTTTTGATAAGGTTGGTAAGTTAATTTTGATTTAAAGTCATCACTCAAATCCATCATTTTGTTAAACAATCTTAAGTCGAATTTTCGTTTGAGTGATAACTTTATCCTTGAACTGTATTCTATTAAACTGATTTCGCTTCAGTTTAACTTCTTCTACTCTTTCTCGAATTTTGATTTTCGTTTATATTTTATTTTGTGTAAACAGAAATGAATACAGTTAACAATATCAATACATCTTCGAATGATACTTCGAATATTAGAACTTCGGAAGGAACTTTACCTAACTTGGTTACGGTTGCCCCTCTCACCGTTCATACTAATTTCGTTACTCATAGAGATAAATTGGAGAAGTTTAGTGGGCAGATTTCAAGAGATGACAGGGAAAAATGTTGTTCTATCTCATAACCCTACGCTTGGTAAAACTATCAAAAGAAGATGCTCCCACCATACAAGAAAGAGAAAATAATAGGGCATCATTGATTGCATTAGATGCTTGAAAACATTTTGACTTCTTATACAAAAACTATATTTTGAATACATGTTATATAATATGTATAGTTCTATGAGATCTGTAAAGAAACTATGAGAATCCTTGGAAAAGAAATACAAGACTAGAGATGCTCGAATTAAAAAATTCATTGTGGAAAAAATGTTAAGCTATAAAATTGTAGATTCAAGAACGGTCATTAGTCAAGCTCAAGTATTGCATGTTATACTCCATGACATTCATGCCAAGAATGTCTCTACGTGAATCATTTCAAGGACAGTAAATATCAAGAAACTTTCACCCATATGGAAGGACTTCAAAAATTATCTCAAGTATAAGCACAAGGAGATGAATATTAAAGAACTCGTCGTCCGGTTGAGAAATGAAGAAAATAACCGAAATTCGGACAAACGTGTTGGAATTCATATACCACAAGCTAAGGCTAATGTGGTGGAATCCTATAACAAAAAAAAAAATTTATCGAACCATCCAAGAAGTCTACAAAGAAGTTCAAGGACAATTGCTACAATTGTGGAAAGGTCGGACATCACTCTGTTGATTGTCGTAATAAGCAAGTCCAATCACCAAGTCTGATGCAATATCTAATAGTATATCAGATATAAATTTGCCTGTCATTATTTCAGAATGTAACAATGTTGAAAATCTCATGGAATGGTGGATAGATACGAGTGTTGCCCGTCATATTTGTGCCGACAAAGGAATATCCTCATCCTACACTCCGACCAATGGTGAGAAATAGTTCATGGAAAACTCTTCAATTTTGAAGGTTGAGGGACAAGGTAATGTTTTTTTGAAGATAATATCGGGCAAGGAACTTATCCTTAATAATGTTCTTCATGTACCGAATATTCGCAAGAACTTAGTGTTGGGTTTTTTGTTAAGTAATAATGGGTTTAAATTAGTCTTTATACGGATAAGTTTATATTTACCAAAAATAATATGTATGTAGGCAAAGACTGTGTAAAAGATGGATTATTCAAGATGAACATCCTTACCATTGTACCGAATAATTCGACGAATAATATATCTTCTTCCGCTTATATTCTTAAGTCGTCTAATTTATGGCATCATAGATTAGGACACGTAAACTTTAATTCTATACGCACACTAATGAATTTAAGTTTACTATCGAGTATGCATTCTAATACAAATAAAAAATGTGAAATTTGTGTAGAGGCTAAGTTAGTCAAGCGTTGTTTCATTCGGTCAAAAGTAGTACAACACCTTTGGAACTTATTAAGATTTAAAGAACGTCCAAACAAAATATGGTAAAAAGTATTTCATCACATTTATAGATGATTGTACAAGATACTGTTATGTATACTTGTTAAAAAGTAAGATGAAGTTTTGGAAGTGTTTAAGCCTATAAAACTAAAGTTGAAAATTAACTTGGAAAAATGATAAAGGCGATTCGTAGTGATCGATGGGAGAATATGTTGCACTGTTTGAAGAATTTTGTTCAGAAGTTGGAATCATTCATCAAACAATAGCACCATACTCACCTCAATTTAATGGTGTTACCGAACGCAAAAATCGAACACTCAAAGAAATGATGAATGCAATGTTGGTTAATACAGGCTTACCCCAAAAATTTTTGGGGGGAAGCTATACTTTCAGTAAATCATATCCTTAATAAAATATCACATAAGAGTGAGAATGAATCACATTATGAGTTAAGGAAAGATCGAAAACATTTCTACAAATATTTTAAAGTGTGGAGGTGTTTGACAAATGTACAAATACCTAGACATAAATAAGTAAAGATTGGACCTAAGACAATATCTTGTGTCTTTATCGAATATGCAAACAATAGTAGTGCACATCGATTTAAAACTCTTGATGTACATCTATGTACTATTATTGAATCAAGGAATGGTGTTTACTTTGAAAAAATATTTCCTTATAAAGAGAAAAAAGTAAGCTCACATAAACAAACTTACGATACTGCAATTGAAAACTATCAAAAAGATAATAATCATCAAGTAGATGAAGAACCAAGGCACAATAAAATATAAAGGATTTATAAAATCTTTGGTCCAGATTTTTTAACATATCTACTAGAAAATAATCCAGAAATGTAACAAAGCAATATCCACTCTCAAAGCTCCTTGTTAGAAAGAAACGGTTAATAATGAAATTAAATCCATAATGAATAACCATACTTGGGAATCAATTGAACTTCCTCCTGGAAACAAAGTTTTAGGCTGCAAATAGATTTTCAAAGATAAATTGAAGTACGATGGATACTTCAACAGACAAGTATGAGGCTAGACTAGTAACAAAATATAAACAAAAGCAAGAACTAGATTTCTTCGATATCTATTCACATGTTACAAGGATCACGTCTATACGTGTATTGATTGCAATTGATGTATTGCATAATCTTAAAATACATCAAATGGATGTTAAAAATGCATTTCTGAATGGTAGATTAGAAGAAGAATATATATGGAACAACTTAAAGGTTTTGTTGCTCCGAAAAATGAGAATATGATGTGTAAGCGTGTAAAATTGGTGTATGGATTAAATCAAGCACCGAAGCAACAGTAGGAAAAATTTGACAAAACTATGTTGTCAAATAGTTTCAAAATTTGTGAATGTAACAAATGTGTTAACATCAAAGCCACACCTACTGGATATATGATCGTATGTCTATATATTGATGATATGATAATCATAGGAAATAATTCTAACATTATTATCTCGACCAAGAAAATGCTTATAAAACATTTTGACGTGAAGGATATGGGAGTAGCTGACATGATATTAGGGATTGAAATCATTAAAACATTTGATGGTTCGTTATTGTCTCTGTCACACCATATTAAAGCTGTATTTAAAAAGTTTACGGTGTATGACGATAAACCAGTTAAAACACCAGTAGCATTAAATTTATACTTAGCCAAAAATACTGGTGATCCCGTATCTCAATTAGAATATCCACACGTTATAGGTAGCTTAATGTATATTACCAATTGCAAGCGTCCTAATATAACATATGTAGTCAACAAGTTGAGTAAATTTACAAGTAATCTAAGTAATGACCATTGGAATACATTAACCCGAGTTCTTAAATACTTAAGACACGTGGTTTGTTATGGATTACACTACTCAAGATATCCTACAGTGTTAGAAGGATATATCGATGCGAATTGGATATCTGGCACAAATGATTCAAAGTCTACAAGTGGTATCTGTTTTCCATTGGAGGCAGAACTGTGTCCTGAAAATCATATAAGCAAATGTGTATAGCTTGATCCACAATTGAATATGAGTTTATGGTTTTAGATAAAATCGAAGAAGAAACGGAATGGCTTCGTAATTTTCTAGAGAATATTACATGTCGGAAAAATCAATACTTGCGATTAATATACATTGTGATAGTCAATCGGTAATTGTAAGGGTACAAAATAGTATGTATAATGGTAAATCTTGATATATTCGTGGAGACATAATACCATCAAACAGTTGATATCGAATGGTATAATCTCGATTAATTATATTAAATCAAAGGAAAACATAACACATCTATTGACAAAATGACTAACTAAAGCTCAAGTATACCATCTTTCTAGAGAAATGGGCCTACTGTCTATCGAATTGAATCAACATAGTGGAAACATAGTCTTGTAAATTGGAGATCCCAAGATCTTATTTCAATGGGACAACTAAATTATGAAAGATAAAGTATAAAGCAATTACTCTCATTGCTACAAGCAGTGGAAGGTGTTCAAGGATAAGAGTATACTTTTAATGATTCCAATATCTTGAAAAAAGACAAGAGATGTACGATACGATAATATAAGAAATCACTTATGTAAATGTGAAGTGGGGCCGCTTCTACGAGAACTGAAGGCTTAGATTCTCTTAAAGCACTTATGAAACCAAGAGTTGTTCAGAGGCAAAATAAACACAACTATGAGAACCGAAATTGTTAGATGAATTATGGTACCGGTATAATTGTTTTGATTTACAAGAATGCCTGAATGGTTCAAGACGTTCACCAATTAGTTTAGTAAATTCGATTTTATTCAACTAAGGAAGATTCAAAGTCATAAGCTACCTTTCCTAATACTATTACTTGTTGTATATACTCTTTTGTTAGAATCTGCATGTCATTTGTATTTTTGGATTGCATATTTTAAAATTTTCATTCATATGAGAGATTATAGGAATTGGTTAAGTATAAAATAAGGAAAAATGACTTTCGTGTCACTTCGACCAAATATTTGGACTTGATCCGATAGTCAAATTATAAAAATAAATAGATTAACTTATTTTACCCGTCTAGTAGATCGTCGTGATATATTTGGAATCTAACCAATTTCGGGTGAAAGAGAAATTATGGTATGAAGTTTGAAAAAAATAGAGGAAATTTGTCCAACTCCGTCGCTCGCCTAGCACTCAAATGGAGAGGCTGTCGCTCGAGCGACAAGCTGGTGACAGAGTTTCTATTTCTAACACTCGAGCGACACAAAGGCAACAGGCTAGCCACAGTAAAAGTTGCGATCATTGGCAAAGGTTGATGAGTTTGGAGCGTCGCACTCCACTCACAACATTTCCTCATCTATAAATTAAACCCTTATAACATTCATTTGATAATCCCAATGATATGCAATTCTAGCATAACATTAAATTCATCTTTTTAGCCAAAATTCTACATAAAAAACTGTTTTTTCATTTTCAATTGACGGAGTACACAAAAATCAATCTTCGATTCGTTGTTCTTATTTCTGAAGTGCTATCAACACAAGAAGATTGTCTTTGTATTTTGGAAGTTTATTGCCATCATCCATGAGCAATGTTGTGTGGCAAACTCGACATAATGACAAAAGAGTTCAACTCTTACCTCGACTGTTCATACATTTCATTTGGAGTTACTTTGACATTATTTTTCTTTGATATCTTTATCATTAATGTCCAATTTTTAGTAAAGTTGGTAAGTTGATTTTACTTTAAAATCATTACTCAAATCCATCATTTTGTTAAAAAAAAAAAATTTAACCATGCACTCTCCAAAAATAATCAGTATTCTAAAAAACATTTTTCCCCAAAAATGGGTCTCAAACCAGGGCAATAAGAAATGAAGGCATGACAATGTTTCAACAAAAATAATTATACTAAGAAAATTTTGGAAAAATGTTAAAAATTTTGGAGAAGTGCAAGAAGATACAAGTATATTGTTACACTATGGAAAAGTTTACGTGTAAACTAATGTTACAAAGATTTTCTTTTGACTTCTACAAGGTATATCCCCTTTTCCATTTACCTTTTTTGTCTTAATTTTAAGGTTCTTGGCAGTTGACACGGCTGTGAAGTTCCAGCATTTCTTGGTGGCTTGGATCAACTGAGAGAGCAGCTCGACAGTCTCGCAGGGCACCCATAACATCACCAACGTGCTCGTGAAATGCAGCACGTAGGTGAAGAAGGTGAAGATCTGCTTTAAATGAAATAGCTCTCGATAGTTCTGCAATGGCATCCTTCGGTTTACTGTTGTCCATCAACACTGCTTAAAAGTAAACAATTTCAAATCCACATGGCAACATCCAACAAAAGAAAAAACAGACCAAGTTAATGCAAAACTGCAAACCAACTATTTAACACCCCCACCCCACCTTCTCTTGAACGCAGTGTGTATGTACAGTTATTGTTGACCGTGGATCGATGTTTGTGGTAGCCTTGAGACAGAAATTTTTTTAGAACAGAGGTATATTGGGATTTCGTACATATATGAGGTCACCTTAATAATCCTGCTATATAAAAGATTTATTCAACATTCAAATGTGTATGAGTTCATCCTAATATTTATTTCGGCTTCATGCAGAAATCAGGTGTGAGCAAAAATTATATTATTGTCTCTGTTATAGTGAGAAATTGGCAGACAACTAAAAATCTACTAGCTCTTTGTTCATTCTCTTGCTCCTGAAAGTAGGGATTACGGTTTAATCCATAGCACTGCCCCTGCAACCCAAAAGTGGATGTGCCTAGGAACACTGGTGGCAGTCAGGAGTGCATAAGAGGCCATCGATGGTGACACACCAAGGGAACCCCCAATAATCCCTTGTGGTGCTGTAAGCATTTAATTCCATGGTAGTATGAGAGGAACAATATATAGTGGTTGGGCCACAGCCCACACATAATCACAGTACTCTCAGAAGACAATGTGCAATTAAATTGATAATATGCTTATCTATACCAAAATTTATGTTCGTGGTCATTATTAAGGAGTTTGAACATGGTGGCAAAGGGAACTAAGAAGACATCTGACCTGCCGCTCGATATCTGTAAGGGTAAACCCGTAGAGGATCTAGGCTAGTGACCATCTCTAGATCTGCCTTCATGAGTTCGCGTTCACAGTACTCAGACCTCTTCTCATAAGCAAATGCACAATATGGTGCTTTCTCAATCAGTTTTGTCATCTCAGCATATGCAGCATTTTTATCATTTCTCAGGAAAAGAACACGAGCAAGTCCCTGATGGGCCCGAGTATGACAAATTTTAAGGGCATTGATGTAGCAATCAGCTGCAGCATCTAGCTTACCACAATCAACATAGACACTTCCAAGATTATTTAGGGCCTAGCCATATATAGCAACACTATTATGAAAGATCCGAACACTACTTTCAGCATTACTATTACATCGGTTGACAAAAATGTAGTTAGAGAAGACATTGAGTGCAAAAAATATTGAAGTGAATGTATTTTGAACACAATATCAATCATTAAGAAAGCCAATCCAACTCAGTCAGGCATAACTGAACTCACATTGCTGGGACGATATCTAGGACCTAGTTTGACAATTAACTAATTCGTTTCTCTTGCAAAAAGCAATTAATATCATCTTCTGCTAGCTACAAGCATAATTAAAGTTAAGTGCAGTACAAAAAAGCAAAACTCTTGGCAGCATATCCAAATGGACTAAAATTCATACTGCTATGGTACATAACCAACTTATGATAATTGTGTCTTTTAATTGACTGTATTAATTCTTTATCGCGTTAATCACTATTCTAAGGCTGACTCAATCAAGACATTGAGTTGAACTTTAATTCAGAGCAGGTTAATGGAGTTCCTATATGCAGCCACCATTATAACTATTATCTGAAAAGCTCTCAAATGTATTGTAGAAGTTCCTATATGCTTATCCTAGTTAAGAGTCTCTACAACAAATACCATTTAGGCAACGTTATAAATATGAAGAACAGGATATCACTATGCTTTGGTGAGTGAGACCAATTCAGCACAGAATACACTAATAGCATCTTGTACTTAATATTCTGCATAACATCTTAAAGTTCTTTATCTCGTCTTATAATTATAAACTGTGGAGCATGGACACTTCAACTAGGATAGTGTGTCCGACATGTAGTGTGTCCGTGTCGGACACTCTATCATTGTCATTTTTTTCTTTATAAGAAATATTAGATATTTTTAACTCAAAGTTATTATTAAATAACAAATATGCACTCATATTTAAAAAAGTTCGACAAGAAAAATTAATAACAAATATAGAACTAAATTTAAATTATATAAATAAAGAATTTAATCTATGTGTCGACGACGTGTCGTCTCAATAATTTTTTAAAAAATCGCGTGTCGGACACGTGTCCGTGTGTCGGTGCTTCATAGATTATAAAGCACAAGAAAATCATACCTGACCTTTACGAAGCCTATCTGATGGGCACTTTAAGGCTTCTTCAAGAAGTGACGTGACAGTGGAAGAACAAGAAGGATATTGAGCAGAGTCAGCTAATGCATAGGCTTTTAGAAAAAACGCCTCAAAGGATCTCTGGAGACTAATAGACTCTTGGGCTGTCTGTAAACCTTCTTCACAGTGACCAATATCATATAAGATCCATCCCTCATAAACTAACCGTTCGTGTTCACTTGATGCATGACGGCAAGCTAGTTGTAAACTTCTCATAGCAGCTTCAGAACAATTTAGTCTGTTTAAAATAAATATTATTACAATCCGTCACTTGTATATGTATATATAAACATAGTTGCAAACTTTCAAAACCCTTTTGATGGAGATTTAGAGATGATGAAATTCCCCGCCCCGAACCCTTTTTATTTTATTTTAATTTTATATTTTTCAATTTAACTAATTTAAAATATAAAAATAATTATAAAAAAAAAAGATAATAATTGAACGGGACGTGAATGGGGATATTTTAATCACCGCCTCCCGAAAATCCCTGTTCAGGGCGGGGAAGGGATGGCTACCCCGGCCATGACATGCGCCGTTGCCCTCCCTATGGAGATTACATTACTGGTGAAGGCAATTTACCTTCTTAACATGGAAGATCACATGTCAAATTTATCCACTTATGGTAGGCATAAAAAAGAAGTACATTATAATTTATTTTCCAGTGATTATTATTATTTCTTAGGAAATTTTCCAATTACGTATATTGGTAACTTCCATTAATTTTATGTATATATAGGATAAGTCTTGTTCAGAAAATTTAGAGTTGATTTTTGTGATATTCAGAATAAGTGAAATTCCTCTCAAATTCTCAAGTTCATGTCTCTCTTCTCTTTTTTCTTTTCTTTTCTTCAATGTTTCTCTTTCTTGTTCTCCATCGCCTTTATGTATATTTTGCTTAAAATTTTATTATGCACTATGGTTATGTTTACCCAATCTGCACTCTTGCGCTTATGTTGTCCAAGATATATTGATTTGCCCCTCCTAAAACCCTATTGATATAAAGTAGGTCACTAACACCCTGCAATTTTAAAATTGATCTTTATTCCCCCTCCCCCGCCTCGCGTACGGGCATGCAGAAAATGTTGTGTTTTCACAATGTACAAATGATGACCTTGCAAAACTTAAGAATGATAACATCCACCCACCTGCCTTTACCTTAACTCCTTGTTAAAGTAATTCAGTGCAATCAATTAAAATCAATAAGATGCAGAGGCTAACAGCATGGTTTTCATAATGATTACCAGAAGGGATTGAGCTATTATAACCACATAAGGTGATTAGCAGATTTTAGAAACTGATGGTGAACAGGGAAAATGCAATTAGTACAAGAAAAGACAAGTGATACAAATTTCCAATGGAGACGTAAAGTGTGTTAGATTCAAAGAAGAATATAACAAAATATTACCTGAGCAGAAGTAAAGACTGTCTGAAGTATAGCACCCCCTTGGTTGCATCAGACTCGAGCATCTGATATATTACAGACAACGACCCAATATCGTCAACTGAAGACCATCTTTCATATAGCTGCAGCCAACAATCGGCTGTCATCCAATTCTCAGCATGCTCGCGCACAAGAGTATGAAGTTTAGATGCTGCAACCCGTCCATCAAACATCCGGTAATCTGGATAAAGTGTAAGAATTGCCTGAACATCACATGTCGCTGATTGATAGTCTTCGAGTGCGAGATAGAAACAAAAACGTAGTTCCAAGCACTCCAGTGCTAGTTTAAATCTAAGAACACGGTTAATTTCTGCAAGGGCTCCTTGAAAATTGTTTTTCCTCATCAAGGAGGCAGCTCGGAACATGTAGGGATATGTCAAAGTTGGATCCAGCTGAGTTGCTTTCTCAAGGTCCCTGAACTTCTTATCACCCTCGCAGTATAATGACCTCTCTTGATACATCCATCCAGTTGGCGAATAAGAGGAAATGGTAGAGCTCAATCTTTCATAAGACCAATTTTTATGACCCTTGATGTTACTTAATCTTGCCAAGCCAACGAGAGAATAAACATGGCCCTCATTGAAAGCGGCCTCAAACAGATTTTCTGCTTCATCATAATCTTTTCTGAGGAATCTAACACAAGCCAACAGATGATATGCTATCATTTTTTGGCGACTGGTTTCAGCACAATCCACTAACTGCTTTGAGAGAAGGACGGCTTTGTCTGAACGCGGATCAGTATTTATTGCAACTTCACTTAGTAAAGAGTAGAGGGAAAATAAGGCTGGACCGATCATTATAGACCTATTTTGCCTACTGGCATTGCTCAACAGTTCAAATACCTGACTGTCATTCAGAGAATCGGGCAGTTCATGTAGAAAAACTTGCAAACATGATGCAGCGAGAACAGGGGAATTCTCCTCAATAGCGCATTCCACAAGCTCCACTGCATCTTGTCTGGAGGAAACCAGAGATGCAAGTTTCCTATCACAAGCATCCTTGAGGCTTTCACAGCAAAATTTGTTGGCAAACACCAATATTTCTAACAAAAGAGAGGAGGGCGCTTCATTTAAACTTCCCGTTATGCTGAAATCACTTATCAACCTCATTCCCGAAGGAGAGATATTATTTTCAGACAGATTGATGTCTTCAAAAGACGATTCCACAAAACACCCATAAAGCATTGCATGAAATGGAATTGAAAGGCCGGCAAATTTCTGCCTGTCACATACTATTTTTTCAAGTCCAATTTGGAAGGAAACAATCCTTGAAATATGATTGCCATTTAACATATCAATTCCACGAAAGCCTGGACTTTCATTGGCGTGCAATTCAGAGGCAACATCTATAATCCCAAACTCCGTTGCACATCTACCACAAGATGACAACAAGTCAGAGATTATTTCTGCACCTTGCCTCTCATATTTCAACCATGCCCCAAAGATAAGTTTCTCATAAACATTGGATGCTTTCAGCCAAGCTGCACGAAGGCTCCTTCGCATCAATTTGTCTTCTCCAAGGCCCCTGAAGACCTGATACTGCAACAAGTAAAGATTCGACCTCTCTTCCGGAGAACATGACTCTAGTTCTTCATGAATTTGAGCTAAAATCTCCACATAATCAACAGGTTTAAAGAATGGAACTATTGGAGGTTCACGGACTTTGATAAGAGATTCTCTACAAACATCCCAAAAATACCGTTCACCGACTGAAAACATGAAACTGAAAGAATGTTCTTGATAACCAAATTAAAACTTTTAATGAGGTCACTTACATTGAAGACGGAGACTTGGATGCAAATTTGGAAAAAGTGCCTCTTTCGGCTTGGAGCCATGACTGTGGATTGACAGCTTTTAGCTTTGTTGCTGTACAGGACTCAGAAGGGAAAAAAGTTCTCATGGTACATAGCAAATAAAAAATACTGTCAAATCTCCACAATATCAAGATTGATTTTTTCCTCCAAAAATAAGAATTTTAACAACAAAAATTAATTGGGGGGAAGGCGGGAAGCCAACAATTCGTCCATTTCATGACCACTATCCTTAGCTTAAGCACTCTCCTGAAACACAAAGCCGAGAAAAGTTCTCAGCACATGTAGATATATATTCACACAATCATAAATACACTAAAAATTACAGAAAAAATGTGTTCTTTTATAGCTCGCAAATTGAAAAGCATATATTTGGAATCTCTAGGCAATGTCCAGTAGATAAAAAAAAAATGAGCAGTTGAAATAAAAGACAAGAAAATGCCAAAACACCACCGAAGATTACGTAAGATCTCCACCAGAAATACAACCAAAACCAATATTAAGCTCGAAGAATCCCCTCATTGTAATTAACAATAAACAGACCCACTAAAATGTAGTTTTCAATATCAAGATTGACAGAGAAAGAAAAGGTAAAAACCTAAACCAAAACCAAGATTTCAAAACCAAAT
The DNA here is from genome assembly GCA_903798385.1 of Fraxinus cuspidata. Classification (NCBI taxonomy): domain Eukaryota; kingdom Viridiplantae; phylum Streptophyta; class Magnoliopsida; order Lamiales; family Oleaceae; genus Fraxinus; species Fraxinus cuspidata. The sequence goes on from CAIGRP010089062.1 coordinate 20,077, forward strand.
CCACTGGTCCTAGGACTTGAATGCACAAACCCAGATGGAAAAGATATTGAGAAACGAGCCTGCAGGGACAGAGGAGCGTGTGTGAATCAAAGAGATGGGATAGAATCCAAAGTAAAAATGCAAATCTCCACTTTCTTTCGTTCGTTGATTAAAAAGGGGAGACTCTTCCCCTTTTTCCTCTATCTTTTTCCGTTTTTTGTTTCTTTTTGAAAATTTTCTTCTCTCTCCTTTGGAGCCAAGGTGGCCAGCAGCTCACCGTTAGTTGGGAGTAGGAAATTACAGTTGTGAAAGAAACAAAATTCTGAAGATTTGGTAGATTATTTGGAATTTTCATACACAAATAACGTGGTTTTGGTAGGATCAGTGTAAACACTACATATCCTTTCAATATGCACTCCCAAATTGTTATTCATTTACATTGAATAATTTCTAGTAATAAAAGTTAAAATAAAGTACCTAATCCTTTCAACGGTAAATTCCTTGACTCGAAACAAATTAAATGTCTTTTTTATTTATTCATTTTTTTTTTTGGAGAAAAAGAAAAGGAATCACTCATTGTAAGCCAATTAAACATAACTGATAAATGTAAAGATTTTGATTTGATATTTTTAGCAATAAAAGCACAAATTAAAGCCATGTAATATGTAGATTGTAGGCCATCATTTATCTATTGGTTATTGGATTGAAATATTTCACCAACTGTATCATGGACCAGAAAAACATTACAAGATTTAAGATTTGAATCATTGAATTGGGTTGGGTACATCAAGGTACAAAAGATGCTTACCCAAAGCACATATGAGATAGCAAAGTTTAGTTGAACCAATCATCTTGCAAAATTGCCCGATCGGTAAATTGTTCGAAAGTCCAAATCTATTCCATTTTTCAAAACTTATTTTTCTCAAATTCATTTTCAATACACAATCTTCATAAAATAATTTTATACTTAAATTTAAAAATTTCTTCTTATTTTTTAACAACATATTCTTCAAAAAACTTATGGGTTGTACTATTCATGTTTCAGTTTTTAGTTTTGAGTTTTAAATTCATTTTAAGTTTTGTGTCTGGAGTGTCCATTTTGAATTGTTGAAAACGCGTTCTTTTTGTCATTTTGAAAAATAAAAAAAATGAAATTTTGGCTTGGCTTAACTGAAAACAGTCAAAACAACTTTTTAGCGTTTTCCCTTTTTTCATAAATTTTAGGTTGGTACGGATTAAAATCAGATTTTAATCTAAGTCAAACAATTAATATTAGTCACATCTTTCATGGGTCCCACAACTTTTCAACCACACATTTCATAAATTTCTATCACAATCTACTAAAAATCTAACTTTAATCATCATCAAACAACCACTTAAACTTGTTTTTGTAAATTCGTTTCTGAAAATATAAAGTAAACGTATTTTCAGTATTTTCGAAAATTGAAAAATGACCTAAAAATAGCAAAGATAACAAGCCCTTACTTTTTACAAAATCTATTCTAAAAATGGTTATACTACATGCACATAACAATTTATAAATTTGGTTACCAATAAATGATGTGCCGAAATTTAATTGAGTTAAAATCTTACTAACCAAATAAAAAAATACACTCACTTTCTTTTCGTCGCATTATCAATCTGTAAAAGAATCTATAAATGGTGATGTAAAAGCAATCATTTTCTTCTTAAAAAAATGGTGCTCAAACAAGAGTTTAGTAATTAGCTAGTAACTTTTGAGGTTTAGGTTAGAAAGTTTACAAACTACTTTTTTTAACGTCTTTAAATTTGTAAATCTCGACCCTCCTTATTTTTGTCCAATACATTGAGTTAAATTGATTCATAATGGATGTGATCTTTGACCAGTGACAACGTCATACCATTTCCACTCGTAGTCTAATGTTTAAGGCATATGGATGTGCAAAACGAAGTTATATGCAAATATTTTTATTTCGCTTGAATGATTGTTCCAAATATGAACATCTTAAGGGACAAATATGCTCGAAATATATTACAATTTCGATGCAGTTGACAACATTATAGAGACTGTTGAGAATTTACTTAATCATGCATAGTAGAAAATTAAATAATTCAATTCCCACCAAATATCTGCTTTATGTTAAGATAAAAACTGTGATGGGAATTATACATTTTGTAAATTTTTCAAACTCCTTTTCTAAACTTGGAATACGAACAATCCCGATCTGCAATTCACAATTGTCCAACCTCAAATGAGAATTCACACGGCGAACAAGAATTAGAGTTTCTCTTTTCTTATGCTAGTAAGATAATAAATTGTTTTCTTATTTTCAAAATCATAATAGCTTATTAATATATGAGTCCAAGTGAGTTTGACCGTCACTTAAACTTAACCCGATCTAATATTTAATTAATCTAATTAATTAAATTTGGTCTATAAATTAATTAATTCAATTAATTAATTTTGGAATATTAACAAGCAATTCAATTAATTAATTTTTCAGCACTCGTTAATTAATTAATTAATTGGTGAATCTCATTCTTCTGGTTCTCCTTTTATGTGTGACATATTAGGTTCCCAATTACGAATCAAAATTGATAAATAAAAATACCCGATTTTAATTTATCATCAATTCTATCCTTCATCCTATATTGACGTCTAGCAATATGTCAAGGTAATACATGTGATGAAAAATATTACGTGATATGATAAAACAAAATTTGTTTGTTTATTGTGAAACTATAATTATTTCGTTAATATGATCCAATCAATTACGAGATATGGATGTGTATCAATCTCAATTATCGGTCATATCTTTCATTCCACTATTAAGTTAATTTAAGTCAAAAGCTCTTTTTCAACTTATAAGTATATATTGATCAAGGATTTTGTTATCAATTTAACTGAATGAAATTTAGATCATAATCTCTTTTGATTATTCACAACCTTCATATGATTCTTGACATATTTGAAAGATATCGTATTAACAATACTTGGCAGAAAAACATCCAATATCACCAAAGTATGACTGTCCTTGTATAAGGCACTATGATGACCTCAAGTCGAAGCACCAATTCCACTACCAAACGTTGGAGATTAACCACTGACACTCGGATAGTTATCAATATGGAATCTCCTCAACAGGTCTCTAAAATGTTGTTCTATAACAAAATGCATATGTGTTCATTTAAATGTCACCACACTTTAATTTGTAAGATCATCTACTTACTTCACAAGTAAGAAATGTCATACGTGATGGTCTATTCGTAACAACTATATCCATATCTCATTATTACTTATGATCACGGATGATTTAAGATTCAATCATATGTAAATTGTATCTCACAATCACAACTCCTTGTGATTAACAAATTACTAAGACTTAAATCTACGGATTCTATTATTTAATTTATTAGAATATTAATTTAATTAAATAATAGATCTTCCATAAATGAAATGAGTCAATTATATATTAAAAATGTTCATATCCACAATTGATTGGGTCTAGAGTATAACACTTACAAACTCCAAATTGCACTAGATCCAATCACTTATATATTTAATATCATAAGAGTCTACATGAAAATCATATTTATGCTATGACAACTGTTTGTAAGTGGATTTACAATATTATCAATTGTGGGAATTTTACTTTTTATGTCATTTCATTATATTATCTCTTTGATTAGATGATATCATCTTAACACATGTTTAGACCATTGACGAGACATTAGTTCATTTGCTTGTACGATGGCTTTATTGTTATCACAATGAAAAAGTATATGATTAACATTGTTAGGAACTACTCCAAATTCACTGATGGACTTCCTAATCCAGACCACAACTTTTGTTGCTTCTAAATCAATAATGTAAGGGCTTTTGTCATTGAATCAATAATTGTTTTCTATGTGAAATATTTTCAACACATCGCCTAAGAGTAAAACAATGTCCTGATTGAGATCTGATATCATTCTAATATGACTAGAAGTCAGCATCAGTGTATCCATGAACTCTTAGTTCATTTTCTCCATATAAATTTTCTCAAAATTTTCTCTATGTAGATTGTGAAGAGTTAAGCAATCTTTTAGATCCATCTCTTAGATTAAGTTGCTTCTCCCATTTCTCTCATAGAGAAACTATTTGACAACCATATTTTCAACTATTAAATTATAGAGACGTCATTTTCTACTAATAATATGTCTTACACATATAATATCAAGAATGCAACAATGCTCCCACTATCTTCTTGTAAACACTCAATTCATCTTCGTTTTTTTATAAAATCAAACATTTTGATTTAGTGTGTATCACGTGACAATTAGTGCATGACTCCAAAACGATTTTGGTATGTTTGCATGACTTGTTATTAATCGTACTATTTCTAATAATGTGTGGTTCCTCTATTCAGATATACCATTATGCTGCAGTGTATGTGGCGGAGTCCACTCCGAGAGAATCTGATTCTCTTTTAGATAATTTAAATTTTCCCTTATAGATATTTTCCACATCGATCAGGTCTTAGTGTGAGAATACATTTGCCTATTTGTTTTTCTTTTTCCATCTTGAATCTCTTGAACCTTTCATGTAAAGGCCCAAAATCTAATTTTTAAGTCGCTACTAAAACTATTAACTTTAATAATGTAAATATATGAAATTAACGGTTACAATTAAATTGATAAAAACTCGTAACCAAATAAATAGTTAAAAAAAACATGCATATCTATTTTATTAAAAAAATAATAAAATGTTAATTCCAATAATAAAGTATAACACAGTTTTAAATTTATAATTCAATAAAACATGTTTTAAATTTCTAAATAAATCCTTACGAAATAAAACTAAGAAAAATTGCTGAAATTTAAAAAAAATGACTTGTTACACTGGATTATTTTTATTGAGGTCGATAAATCTTGGCACCACGACTACACCTCATCGGCCGCCAACCAACGACCCGTTCTAACCTGTGAAGTACGGGAAAAATGGGTAATTATACGGGAATACTTAATATGACAAGAATTAATGGTGCAATTTCGAATAAAATATTTAAATCATACGTCAAAAATAACATACCGGCATATCATAGAAATCAGTAAAAGCTCATAACATATAATATTTTTGGTATCAGATAGCCATTTCATATCATATCGTAACTTTCATTATCATAATATTTATCAACATGAAAATAAATAATTTAAACGGCAAAAATTACTTTCACCTCGTAATCCTACCTCGTTTGCTAAATATCAACATGAAAATAAATAATTTAAATAGAATAACATCATTTGCACCTTGTAATCCTACCTCATTTGATAAAAAAAATGGTTGGTAGAAAAAGCAAGAAATTCACGTTCCCAAATCTTTAATTTTCACTTGCTGCCACTATAATATGAATCTATGTTTTTCTCTTTTCCTTTTCTCTTTAAGGTAGATAATTATTACTTTGTATAGTATTTAAAGTTGAAAGGGAAAAAAAAAAGTCTCAATCCCGATAATCCATACAATTAAAAAATCGCTTCATTTCCCATCCAACAAAAGTGACATGCTATAATTACCAATTTCTCAAAATCAAGGCAATTAAATAGTATTAAAAATTAATTAATTGACACATTTTCAACTTCCCCTACACGCGTGGTTGCCTCACAATTTTTTTAATTTTTTTAATGCAAAATCATTATTTAATAAAAAGAACCAATTAATAATTTATCAATAATCTACTCTACACGTGTCACATTTTCTTCTAACTCATTAACTTAATTAAATAAAAATTAATAATTGAGCAATAACCTCCTCTACATGTGTCACCCCTTATTCTAACTCACTAACTTAATTAAATAACAATTTAAGACGATATCTTTCGACCTCGATAACTTGGACATCGTTTATTTGAATTAACTTTTTTCAAGTCTAATATGCATGATTAATTATGAGCTATCCAACAAGCCTAATATTGATATATTTATCATTACTCTATCAATATTAAAAAAAAATTCCAAATAAAACTGAATTTTATAAATTTATCATTTTAGTCCCCCCAACTTTTCCAAAAATATAAAAATATATAGCACATATAATAATTAATTCTACTATGCTATTATTATTATTATTATTATTATTATTATTATTATTATTATTATTATTATTAGTTTGGGACTTTACATTTCAAGAGTTTCGTACTTGAATTTCATCAAATATACATGACTATCTCTTAAATAATATCATTTTAGTCCCCCAATTTTTCCAAAAATATAAAAATATATAGCACATAGAATAATTAATTCTAATATGCTATTATTATTATTATTATTATTATTATTATTATTATTATTATTATTAGTTTGGGACTTTACATTTCAAGAGTTTCGTACTTGAATTTCATCAAATATACATGACTATCTCTTAAATAATCATTAGTAAATGTGATAAAATAAGAGAAACATCATCTAATGTTAATTGACATGGGTCCACATACATCACTGTCTATTAGAGCTAGTAATTGTGTAGATCTTTCACATTTTCAAGTAAAAGAGGATTTGATCATTGTGTCTAACGGTGTGATTTACATTTGTTAAATTATTCAAAATCACTTGACCCAAATATGTATTTCTATATAATTTTGAAGTTGTATTCACATTTATGTGACCAAATTTACAATGTTAGATATAGGTGTAATCAAATTATCATTTTTATATCTTTCAATTTCTATACTCACTATAGAATACTAGTATTTAAAATTTAAATGTCATTTTGTAATTTACCATAACTATTATGACCTTATCATGTAACGCCTAGAAAACTTTATAGAATAAAATTATTTGTTCTATATAATATGTTTTTGTAATTTTAGAAAGTTGGGGGATTGAAGTGAAATTGTATTAAATTCAACTTTAATTGAGCCAAATAATTCAATTTTGATAGAACGAAGATAAGTATATCAATATTGGGCTTGTTTTATAGTTCATATTAAATGACTTATTATAAACTGGAGAAAAAGTTAATTCAACTAAGCGTTTCCTAAATTATTGAAGTTCAAAGAAAGTATCATTATATTGTATTTGATTAAGCTGGTTATTGATTTATGATGTTGATGGGCACGTGTGATGATATAACTTTTTAATTAATATTGTGACTTTATTTTTTCTATATTTAGTTCACATAAGTATACACATTTAGATGTTCGGACTGTAAATTCGAAAACTTTATGTTTCACTAGTAAATTCAATTTCTTGGAATCGTGTCCATTTATTTGGCCAATCATTTCTTCATTCATATGTTTTAAAGACTTTATTTTGATTTCTCGCTATTCATAATATGATGCGGTACATAATGTACAAAAATATTGTCAACAACTTTTTCTTTTTGATTTTATTTCTTTCTCTATAATGACATAACTTATTGAGATATTTTAAGTTTTATTATTTCATATAACTTAACCTCTTCTATGGTTTTAAAACTTGTTATGTCTAAATATTCATCAAGGGTATATGTCTCATTAATACAGTCATATTTTCTAATTGCACCATTTTCGTTTGGAGATTAGAATCCAATATTATCACGATTCAGGCGTATCATAAATTTATCATATATAATATTAACTAATTATTCTTCATTGATTTGAATTGGAGCATATAAAGCGCTATGTGAGATATTATTGATCTATTTGCTCAGTACATGCATCTAAATAAATGATCTTTCGAACTCGTAGTTCAACTTATCTTTTACGAGGATTTAGTTATGATGCATCTTTACATTACTTGTAGCTTCTTAATTCCTTCTCCTAATGTTGAGAGGATTGTCCGATCAAATTGATAATCGACAAGCTACATTATAAAATATTATCCATTTGAGATAAGAGTTCAATACTACACATTTATTCTTAGCATTTTTTAATTTTTTTTCTCAGTACATTGTGGTGAATCAATTTTTACATATACCGAACTATCAAAATAAGCAGATGAAAAAATTAGGCTCTGGCCATAAGCTAACTATAATATGGAAACTATGATATTGGCATGATACGTAATAACATTCCCTAAATAGAAATAGGGAGTACTTAGTTCTCAATTAAATTAATTGAAGCTAACAAGCAATAATGTCAAACAGTTTATCGATATCTCAATTAACACTTCTCAAAAGATTAAGATTTATGATCACTAACATTAACAAGACATGCCCGTCTTGTTTGTATAATCTGAAAATTATGCTCATGATTTAAAATTTGAATATTAATTTCGCAAACTTTAAGTTGCGAATACCATGTAGTCATCAAATATGTGTATCAAATCTATTAGATGCGAACATTATCTAGATGGTCAACGTGGATGATGATTGGGCCCCATTTATCACCTTAGTTAATTTTAAAAAATATAGGAAATTAAATTCCTATTTTAATAAGTGATGATTAATGAAAAAAATTCATGAAAGAGAACAAACATAATATAGGATTTCATTGATTGAAAAGTCTTCTTATTTTTCATTGAATATCCATTTGAATTTTTAATTTTGCATCATTATTGATCCAAGGACAATCCAACTTATCATGCCAAACAATGAAGTTAAATTGAACTTATGGTTTAATATAAGATATAATTTGATTATTTAATTTCGAAAAATATAATTAAACATTATATAATCATATATAATTTAATTAGTCAAACTAATCAATATTCCCATGACATTAGTTATATGTTTTCCTTCTGAGATAAAAATAAATTCAAAACGATATATTCTTCGAAACATGTGCTACTTCGAGAGTACGTTGCATTTTATTATTTTACCTTCAAATGTAATATGTTAATATTCTTCTGAAATATTAAAAATTATAATCCATGCTCAGTAATCAAATATTATTATAATAAGTTATATAAGGATTTACTCTTTAGAAGTTAAAATATAATTTACGTTAGATTGTAATTAATTATACTCTTAAGAAGCAAGTAATATTTTTTGGAATATTAATTAAAAAATTTGTGTTCTTTCTGGAGCAACAAATAATGCAAATATAATATTTATTTTCAACAATATTACAATATTCTTCTGAAATATTGATTAAAATTATTTCATTTCAAAAATATTATACAATATTCTTTTGGAATATTGATGAAAATTATTTCCTTTTGAAAGTAATATATAATATTCTTCTAGAATATTACTGTAGATAATTTGGATTCATCATTGATTAACCAAATAGATGCATAAGCAGTGTTATCATTGAAAATTCATACAAATAAGATATACAAATAGGATATGGATACAAATATGATATACATACAAAATAATCATGATTCAAAGTACAATAAAATAATTATGATTGATTATTATATGCATTAGAAAAATAATCATTATACATATAGTAAAACAAACACGAGAACAACTGTGCATAAATCCTCTACCTATGTGTTTGCTTAATTCCATAAACCAATACAAAAACATTAATTGGATGCGTGAGTTGATAAGAAAAAATTCAAATGTTGCCAAATTAGTTTTGGTACATCTTGGCCTTTTGTAAACCAGTAAGTGCACGAGATCGTAATCAATTATAATGGTGAATTAAGTGACGAACTCACGAGTATTATGTGTTTGATCGAGTTAAAGCTATTAATACCATTAATTGAATAACAATATTGAGTAGTAATTAATCTATGTCTAATTTATCAACAAACTAGAAAGCAAAGTTAAAGTTATCAACTTTGTGAGATGTATTGATAAGATAAAGAATCATCCTTATTATTCATTTTTTGTGTAACAATTAAAGTGACAATTTAAATTCATTCATGTTGGTCAATGTTCCTCAATTGAAAGTCTTTCTCGATAACGATCAAATATATTCTTTTCCTATGACCCTTCTATCTCTCGATGAAAAATTGAAACATGATAAATGTATGAACACGTGCTAGAACACCTATTGAAACAATATAAAGTATAGATATATATCTCTATCCTATATCGAACCTTAAAATGTTTATTATATTGTGCTTAAACCCTATTGTCTCTCTCAATAACAAAAAAAAAACTCACTAACAATTCAATTCGTGACTAAGCAATTGAAAAGAACGATAAAAATGATAATAAATATTCACAAATTAAACCAAATTAAAGTCAAAATAATTAAAAACTAAAAATATCATAACAAGGGTTCATCTTATCCAAGCAATGTAAAAAACTAACCAGCATATTGAAATTACAAGAAATTTTGTTAAATGTATAGAACATCACCCAAAATTGTGAATTAATGAATAAAGGAAGATGAATCTTGATATTCTTGAATTTCTTCAAAATAATCTTGATAAATCTTCAATAATTATATTGCTTCTTTACCCACAAATCACAGATTTAATCTCCAATTGATGAGTTCTTGAACTTCGCCTTTGAAATCTTTTCACGATATATGATTTTGCCATCTTCTTTCAATGGATTTCTCGAAAAATCTCGATGTTATTAAATTGTTTTTTGCTTGAAAGAGGCTTCCCATAGGTGTAGGAGACATTCTGGTATTTATATGGCTCGCGTCTATGTCAAAGATATCACCTAAAATCTTGTCAAGTTGGGTTTTAATCGTATAAGAAAACCTGAGATTCGGCCATATTTTATAACTATGCTACAACATAGTTTAAAGTGATACGATAGCATAGTTCAACCTTTGAACACCAAATTTTTCCCTATATGGTGAGATACGACCGCATGCCTTTTTGAACTATGCATCTTTCCATTTTGCGCACTTTGGTTCTCAAACTTTTACACAACGTCTGTTCCTTCCTTTTAGCCTATGCTTTAGCCCTCTTAGCTTCCTAGTGCATTCAGTTGAACACCTAGCATCTTCAATCTTCTATTCATGATCCAATTCAACTATTGAATTGTTGCAACTTTGTTCCCATATTTTGGATTTCACTTTTTTTCCTAGATTTTCTCTTTGTTTTTTCCAATTTCTTGTTCAACCATTGAGTTTTACTTATTTAATACAAAATACAAAAATTTAGGATATATTTCATCAAAAGAACAACTAAATATCGCTATTTTAGGCCATGAATAAATGTATAAAATATATTTATCAAACACCCTCAAACTTAAATATTTATTTGATCTCAAACAAAACTATAGCCTAAATAACAACAAACACACAAGCATGCAAAAATATTTGGTCAGACAATCTAGTCTTTCCCCTCAGAATTCAAGAACCCAATGTTAACTCTACAAACTTGCTTCAAATTCACAATACTGAGCTAATATCCACTCTTCCAATGCCAACTAATATGGGTGTGTGTGAAGAATTAAGTAATCAGTCATGATTCAGAACTTGTTTCAATTCCCGACCATCTGTAGTCTACTATACCTTACACCTCTCGTATGATTCATACACCACTTAGCTTATTCTTTTTACTATTTCCCCAATTTTTCATTACTATCCTCATACTCTCTAGTTCAAGTGGACTCTACTAATTGCAAGTCAACACATCAGTAAACTAGAATTCTCTATTTATTTAATTTCTTTGACTTCGAAAACTCAACTATGCTAATTATCCTTCATCAAAAGTCAAATTTCCTCAAACAAGTGCCTCAAAGACAGCTATTGCTTCTTCTTTTTTCATGCATTTTCTGTTTCTGATTTTCAATAGCATTTTTCTTTTTGTATTCTCTTCATTAAGCTCTCTAGATGATCCATGTAGTAAATTTTAAGCCAATGACATCCAAATCAGATGATTTTAGGGCACCAAATTTAAACACACTTATAGTCTTAATAACCTAAGTAAAAAAGGCTTCAAAACGAAGTTTCAAATTTTAACAAAAAAATTATGCATTGATTAGTGCATATCCCTTATCAAACACTTATTCAAGCAAATCGGCCTCCAACTTAAGTCTATCACCCAATTTTATCTTGTTAATCTAAAAAAATCCACAAATAATTTTCTTTTTTCACACAAAGAATCCCCATTCACGTCCGTATATTCCTATATCAATAAAATCACCCCTAAACTATGCTGTATTTGGTTTAAGGATCATTATTTTAGGATCGTTTCGGGTATAGCATCTAAATTCAGTCTATCAACATATCCAACATGTGAATCAACTTATTACATCATGATGTAAAATTCAATTCTAGTGCATATATAATATGAATTAATACAAGGCTAAGCATCAATCAATTTAAGCATGTAACCTATCCACAATTCATAAATCAATACCAAATCTCAAATTATATCATCATTGTCGGCTAGGCTATTTAACACACACAAGCATACAACATAATAAAAGAAAATACTTTGAAATTCTTCAATTTTTTTGATTTTTTTTGTAATTTTCTTATGTATATTAAAGCATTACAAAAAACAAACACACTAAAACACATAAACATACGAAAAATGAAAACTCAAAAAAAAAAAAAAAATTTCACCCCTAAACATAAAACTGACATTGTCTTCAATGTCATAAAACATAAGTAAGAATATAAGGGGATGGAAAAGAAAAGAAAAAAGGCACTCCCCTAATTTTTCTATTGAATGCATGATGAGCTAATTGTCAATTTATGCCAACTTGTAATTTGCTAACCTCTTTCCGATATCAATAACCATGGTACCTATCAAAAGAGGAAGAAAACCATCAAAAGAATAAAAAATAGGGGAAGAACGTAACATTTAAAAAAAAAAAAATCAGCACCAATTTAGACTATGCGGCCGCGTAGAAGAAATGAATTCTGAGTTTTGGATCCCTGGATGTACTCAAGCGACCGCATATGGTTTTGAACCTTGTGGCCACATAGAGTACTTTTGAACCTAATTTTCTCTTTTTTAAACCTAAACTCCAATTTCATGTTACATGCAAATTTTGACTCATGTTGACTCAATGAATGCTTTCTCTTATTTAGGCTAAGTGTCAATGATGAAGATGAACCAAAACTGAATTGAAATGTGCTTAAATCTGATGCAAACTAATAATCAAAATGAATCTATATACAATGCAGTACAGAAAGCAGAATAAATAAAATGGAAGAGGTTTGGTTGTCTCCCAATAGGCGCTTAGTTTATAGTCTTTAGCTTAGCTATGTGGAAGAATTTATCATGGTGATTCAAATAGGTGTCTTGAGCCCTTGCACTCCTTGCAATTTTCAGCTTTGCATCCTCTTTTTGCCCTCCAGACTTTGAATTCTCCATTCTTCTCGACTAAGGCTTCCTAATTTTTTAGGCTTTGTTTCATTTGAGTCTTTTTGTACCCTTTCAAAAATATACTTGCACTCCTCCTTAGCCTTTTTGCTAGTCTCTTCATGTAATAAGTTCTCAATAGTAGTGTAAATCTTGAACTTCTCTTGCTTATCATCCACTCTCAATGTTAGTTTGCCACTTTCAAAGTCTATGATAGTTCGGGTTGTTGATAGAAGGATCTACCCAAGATAAGTAATGTTACATCCCATGGCTTCTCTATGTCTAGGATAGTGAAATCATTCAGGAATATGAACTTGTCCACTTTAGTGAGCACGTTCTGAACCACACGAACGGGTATTTGATCGATATGTTCTCTAATTGAAGGGAAATGGATGTGTCCTTCAACTTTTCCAAACCTAAGTTCCTTGTAGACATAAAAGGGCATTTGGTTTATACTTGCTCATGAGTCACATAAACAATAAAAATTCAAATCAATTCTTACTAAGTAAGATAATTGTAGACTCTTTAGATCTTTTAGTTTAAAAGGTAATTTGTTCTGCAAGATGGCGCTACAGTCCTCATTTAACTTGATGGTCTGAAAATATGTGAGCTCTCTCTTTTCGGATAGGAACTTTTTCAAAAACTTTGCATAGTATGGTATTTGAGATATGTTGACTTGAAGCCTCCTAAAGATGTCCAAGAACTTCGTAAACTTTCTTCCAACTTCTTCTTTTGTAATCTATGTGGGATTGGTGGATCATATTCTCTGGTAAAAGAAGTTACCTTAACCTTTGGATCCTCTGATACTTTTTCTTTCTCAGATTTTTTATTTTGCCCAAATTCCTCCAAGTGCTCATCGATCGTTAAAGGTGTCTTTATTCACTACCACCTGTCTCTCAACTGTAATTTCTGAAAGTTGAGCCCCGTATAATAATGATTGCCTCCATTTGTTCCTGCTCCACAACTCTCACAACTATTAACTACTATTTGGAATTTATCTCAGTGTTGCTTGGCAGTGCTCCTAGCTGTCTTTCTGAGAGTGCATTAGCTATTTGCCCCATTTGATTTTCTAAATCTTTCATGGCATCTCTCTGAACTTATAAAGCCTTTTCTATTCTTTGTATTTACTGGGTATAGATCTCCACCAATTCAATAATAAGATCTTCTAACGAAGACTTATTTACCTGGCAGTGTAGTATTTGCTGCACTGGAAACCTGTATGATTTCTCCAGCTTGGGTAATACATTTTAGGGTTCTGATTGTGTTGCTATTTTTGTAAATTTTAAGAATAATTTACATCCTATACTAACTAACTGGTCAAAATGACTACCCACAGTACAATCAAACTCTCATGATTTCCTCCTAAATGCTTGTATTTTGGTCAGGCTATTTGAATTCCTCTAATCTATTCCAGCTTTTGTGCTAATGATGCCAACTGAGTTGATATTGTCGTCAAAGAATCAACTTCATAGACCCAGCTACCTTCTTTCCACTTTCCCTTTTAGTAGGCCAAACTGCACTAGTGAATGCCAAGTCCTCCATGATTTGGTAGACCTGATATGCGGTTCTTTTGTGATAGAATCATCGCATATAGAGTCTACATTAGCCATACTAATTGGATTCAGATCAATGTGAAAATACTGTATCTGGAGCCACTTCTGTAATCTATGTTGTGGACACTGATGGAGTAGACTTTTGTATTGATCCCAAACATCTGAATAACATTCAGAGTTGAAATGTGATCCTTTTCGACGAGAAATATTTGCTAAGAAATTCCTAACTTAATTGGTTCCATGTAGTGATGCTTTGAGATGGACAATTTTCTAACCACTCTCTGGCTGAGTCTTTCGATGTGTACGGGAAAATTCTAGGTCTGGTTACTTCGATCAAAATCTTCGGATACACGATTGTTGCACACATGTCCAAGAATCTTGATATGTGAGCATTGGGGGTTCTTAGTAGCTCTCCCAAAGAACTGCATAGCATTCTACTACATGTTAATGACATTCGTCCTTAAGTGGAAGTTCGGCTAGCTAAATGTTGGATAAACAATACTGGATTGGCTTTCCATGACATGTAGAACCATATATACACCCATAAGCCTTGCATTTTTATTAGCTGTAACATATTCGGTTGTACTATTTTCATATTATCCCCATTGGCTATTTGATTCGGATTTTCCCCTACCATGTCTTCTTCTTACTATTTTTGGTATGTTTACAACTGTTGTATTCTTCGAGAGTTGAATATTCGTTTGATCTCCGAGTCAAATTGAGCAAGATCACCTGTGCTTGAACTTCGCATACAAGGTCTTGAAAAAGAAAGCATGAAACACTATAAAGTTTTTCTAGTATAATAAACTAAACTAAAAAAAATAGTAAAATTCAGATTAAAACTAAAATTATAAAAAATAATAGTCCCCAGCAACAACGCAAAAAACTTGACCATTTGTAAACCCGCAAGTGCACGAAATCGTGATCAAATAATATAATAATAAATTAAATGTTGAACCCCACGAAAACTATGTGTTTGATCAAGTTAAAGCTATTAATACCCTTAATTAAATAACAATATTGAGTTGTAATTAATCTATGTCTAGTTTATCAACTAACAAGAAAGCAAAATTAAAGTTAACTTATCAAATTTGTGATGCTAAGATGTAGAATTCTCCTTGTTATTCCATTTGTAATGTAACAATTAAAGTGAAATTTCGAATTCATTCATGTAGGTCAATGTCCTTAATTTAATTGAAAGCCTATCTCGATAGCGATCAAAATTATTTCCCTCGTATGACCTTTCTATATTTTGATAAAAGATGCAAACACGATAAATGCATTAACACGTATTAGAACATCTATTGAAATCATATAAAGCACAAATGCATATTTATATCATCTATGGAACCTTACAATGTCTATTATATTGTGCTTAAAGCCTATTATCTCTCTCGATAACAATGAAATCCACTAACAATTCAATTCATAATCAAGCAATTGAAAAGAATGATAAAAATGATAATAAACATCCTCAAATCAAACCAAATTAAAGTCAAAATAATTAACCAAAAATTAAAAATTTCATAACAATGGTGGTTCATCTCTTCCGTACAATGTATAAAACTAGCTTAACAAATTGAAATTACAAGAACTCATGTTAAACGTATATAACATCACTCGGATTTGTAAATTAATATATGAAGGAAGATGAATCTTAATGTTTTTGAATTTATTCAAATTAATCTTGATAAATTTTCAAAATTCTTTTTCTTCTTTTCCCACAAATCACTGGTTTAATTTTCAATTAATGAGTTCTTGAACTACACCTTTGAAATCTTCCCACAATATATGATTTTGCCATTTTTAATGAATTTCTTGAAGAATCTCGATGTTATCAGCTATTTTACATGAAAGAGGCTTCCCTTAGCAGTAGAAGACATTTTGGTACAATTCAACCATCTTTCCATTTGTGTACTTTGGTTCTCAAATTTCTGTACAACATCTTTTCCTTCCTTTTAGCCTATGTTTTAGCCCATGTTTTAGCCCTCTTAGCTTCCAAGTGCATCCAATTGAACCCAAACATCTTCAATCTCCGATTCATGGTTCGATTCAACTATTAGATTGTTGCAACTAGGTCTCCATCTTTTTAATTTCACTTTTTCTGATTTTTTTTCCTTTATTTCTTCCAATTTCTTGATCAACCATTTAGTTTTACCTATTTAATACAAAACACAAAAATTTAGGATATTTCATCAAAAAAACAATTGAATATCACTATTTTAAGCCCTGAATAAGTGCATAAAATACGCTTATCACATGCAACAGATGATTATGCATATAAAAATCATTACCTTCTAACTAATTCATTTTGATTTTTCGAAACTTGTGCTGATAACATGTTACAAACTAAAGAGAATAAAAGAGATAAGAAAATAAATATACGTGTTTTATTACAACAAAAGTGATGTTACAATCCACCCCACTCATTCTAGAAGTGAATAGAAGAATTAGCCTGGAAGTGGGAAAGGGGAAACTGATTTGAGTTGGCAATAAATTTATAGATAAGGGTAGAAGCTAGGAATAGAGGTAGGCAAGAGTTGAGTACAAGAGTCTAGTTACTTCCATGTTCTTGTAATTTTCTACAGTAATTCAGCAATCAATTTTAAGTTCTTATTTCTCTTTTTTTTTCCTGTGGAATCCTATCAAATTGGTATCAAATCATGTTAGTCCTAATGGCACAAAAGAACTGAAAGCAAAGTGGAAGCCATGGAGAGTTAGAAAAAGTAAAGTCCAAATTTAACGCTTGTTAGGGTTAGAGAAATATGTGGAAAACATTACCCAAACTATAGCCAAAATTCTACTCCCCGGAGGATACGCAAAAAGTTGTGGCAATACTAATAATTCAAAATATGGGATGAATACAAAGGTCAAGACAGAAGGATCTGGTTGTGTCATAGAAGGGAAAGTTCCCCCTACTACATACCGGGATGAATAGAAAATAATTGATAAAGGAAAGTAAACACAGGGTTCAGTCAACACTAGTTATGGGATGAGTAATGACAAGCACCAACCTAGGCAAAGATGAAAACAATTGGCGGTGAATTAGAAAGCTGGAAATGCAATTTTTTAGCGGAGAAAATCCAAATGGGTGGCTGTTCCAGATGGAACGTTATTTTGAAGTTAATAGGCTAACCAAACAAGAGAAGATGGGTGTGACTGGGGTGAGTTTAGATGGATATACCTTATCCTAATAGCAATGGACCAAAGCGAGAGCCACTTTTCACACTTGGGAACAATTTAGGCAGCAACTATTGCTACATTTCCAACCAACACGAGAAGGAAGCCTGTTCGAGAAATTTTTGGCTTTGAAACAGGAGGGGACGATGGGTGACTTCTGGCATACATTCGAAGCTTTGGCAGCACCTGTACAAGGAACGATGGAGAAAATGTTGGAGGCAACTTTCATAAATGGGTTGAAGGCAGATATAAGGGTTGAGGTTCGGTTGTTATGCCCAAAAGGGTTGGGCCAATGTTGCGTTTTTTATATCGCAAGTGTACGATATCGTAACAAATAGTATAGTGAACATTTGAGTCCGGATATCGTTCTCACGAGAACTATACTTCAAAACTTAAGCTAATTTTTTCTAACTCATATTTGATAGAAACAAGTAAAGAATTATGATAGTTGTGATTATTTTTTTCTAACTATTTTTAACTACTTGAATATATTAAAATTTTGCAAACAACGATTGATTGAAGATTTAAATATGGGATAAATATCAAGGCATAACAATTTCATCTATTGATCACCTTAATTCTTAATTCAAAATTCATAACATAATGTAGTGTTCGATCGATTTTTTCTATTGTATTCAATTTACCATTCTCGAGTTCTCATTAAGTCTGTTTAACTAATTCAATTCCATATTTCTATATGAATTGACCTTTAGTTAAATGAAATACCAGTTCTAAGAATTCATATTATGGCCGCAATAATTAGTATTTGTATCTCTACACATTATACTTAGTTTACCGAATTTTACAATATGGTCTAAATCTCAAACTCACTTCTCGATTCGTAAGAGACTCACGTAATCATCAAATTAGTGATCAATTAATTCAATATATTAAACTCATAGTAAAACTAACACATTTATGAATAAATCACAAAAATCTTGAATAAAAAAATACAAGTTGATTACATTGTTTGCCCTAATATGAAAATTAGTTACTCATAATGTAGAAAATAAACACAAGAAATTGTCTTTGAATACATCACCGGATTCTTTGAATAAAGATGTAGGAAAAAATTTAATCTTCCACAAAGATCTTCTTCCTCTTACAATCAATGCTTCAAACTNCCGGATTCTTTGAATAAAGATGTAGGAAAAAATTTAATCTTCCACAAAGATCTTCTTCCTCTTACAATCAATGCTTCAAACTTGAATTCCTTGATGATTTCTTCCTTTCAATTTTTCTCTTCGATCTCTCATTGTATATTTGTTTTCTTAATGTTCGGAACCCTTAAAATTTCATCATTTCTTCTATTTATACTCTTCTACACGTTCCCCCCCCCCCCCCTCGAATTTGGAGATTTTCTAGGCTTTTCGCGGCCCAAACAGCATAACCCTAAAATTTGCGACGCAACACCTAAGCATTATGAGTGTAGCACCTCTGTAAAAAAAAAAATCTTCTTTCTAGGTCATGCTAGCGCCTGAGTTTTTGTGTTACAGCACCTAGGCGCTTGTTTACTGTATTTTTTCTTTCTTTTCCAGCGTTTGGAGCTTCCGAGTGTGGGCCTAGGTGCCATTTTGCTGCTACTTTTTTCTTGACTTTGGCTTATTTGTACACTTCAACACCTCTTTTATATCACCTCACCATGTTTTTAAAACAACACTAGCAAACACATAAAAAACATACTATAATCATAATATTTGGCCAACAATTAAGATAAATTTGTATAAAACTTATGAATAAAAACACACTCGTCAAACACCCCCAAACTTAACGGTTTGCTAGTCCTCGAGCAAACACAAAGAAAAAGAAAAATAATAAAAGAAGAACACACAATCATAAATTTAGTCAAATAGCTTGCAATTTGGCTCAATTTTGAGAACACTATACCATATTCATGAATGACTTCAAAATAACAATAGAGCCAAACTTTCACTTATCCAATGCAAAATGGGTGTGTGTGTGTGAAGAATCAAGTGTAGCATAGTACATTCACAAGTTGGTTCAATTACCAACCCTCAATGGACAATTCTTTCCTTTCTTCGCTCGTGAAATTCACACACCCCTAAACTTGTTTTCTTTCATTCTCTCACCATGATATAATTATAAAGTTTGGTTTTACTTATCAATTCCTTACACCACTCTAATTTGGTTTCGTTCAACCGGCAGCGTTAACAATTTATTTATGTGATGATTCTCCCAATTCATGAGTGCTTAAACAAACTAGTTTATACTAAGTGATTTAAACTCACTAGTTATCTAGGCCCCCAACAGTGAATTCTTACTTGTACTCTTGCATAAAATTTATCTCTTTTTGATGTTTTATTGTCAGCCCTATATTGACCTCACTCATTTTTCTCTTCTTGATCCCTGTAAAGTGCTTTTAGTCAGTAACTCCCCGAATTTTGAATACCAAAGGGTACCAGGTTTCAAGATACCCTTACGAACTTTCTAACTCGAGTCAAAAAGGTGCCGACATGAGTCATAAGCTCAATAAATGTAATACTTATTTTCTATAAAAGAAAAGCAAATTTATAGGGGTTAGATCCCTAACATTTGGTCATCATCAAGCTTATACTAGAAAGTCAAAGACACTCCACACAAATTTTTTCACATACACGGAATCGCCACAATCTTAAATCATGTCTTTCACCGGTTAAAATGCCCAAAATTGCTATGTATATGGGTTAAATGATGCTGTGAATGGGTTAACGGGTTTAGCACCTAAGTCATCTAAGCCTATGTATATGTCCATGTTCTTGTACGACGCTATATTTAATTATCGTGCATAATTATTGTTACTTTTCCATGGATAAGTAGGAAATTAAACTTAAACACATAATCCATCAACCATCCACAAATTAATACGCGCTTTCAAATTTATTCTTCCTAACCGACAAGGCTATCTGACTCATACAATCATATAATATTATTATTATATAATAATTTTCTTTTAAATAACAAGACACGCAAATCACACATAAGCATTTAAGTTACTAAACGATAGAGGGAAGTAATAGCATTCCCTCAAATTTAAACTAAACATTATCCTCAATGTGAAATTTAAGGAAAAAAACAGGGAAATACTTACCTTATAGAAGACATTAAGCATCTTCATCGTCACCTTCGTCGGTGACCTATTGAGGTACAGTGTCATGTCAAGGTGGATCGTGATTTACAGTGTGATCAGGTAGTAGAGGAGTTTGAGGGAATGTTCTGTCAGCATATATTGAAGCCAA
>CAIGRP010089063.1:0-24973 GCA_903798385.1 Fraxinus cuspidata
ATCAAGCATTATGGAAATAAGCATCCTGTTTTGATGATATGCCTTGAACACCGTCCAATTTATGAGAAGTTTTTAATACACAAGAAGGAAGAAGAAAACAAGGGCGTGAGTTTATACAACTGGATCACGTTCAAGGCATCTCAGCAAACTTGTGATGTGCCAGGAGTATCAATAGGTCTGTAGTCATCTTCACTTCAAAAAAAAAAAAAAGTAAAAATGAAATAAAATAAATTGGTATGGGTTGGAGGTATGGGTGGAAGTTCTACAGGTGACCATATGCTTAGGTATTAATTAAAATATTTGAATTAAAAATGGAAATCTAATGTCAATAGTTTACTGTATTGGTGTAATTATGGACTTCACAATGTTATCTCTTTCATCATACCATAACTGACATTGAAGAGAGAGTGTTTTGGGCGGTGAAGTGCTTATTTATTTCTTGACTAGTTTTATGTGCTCACATGTAATGAGGTATGATTGAACGTCTGAGTAAATTACATAAAATTCTTTAAAATTAATGAAACAAATTTTAATGGACATCATCTGATCCTACTTCACTCCTAAACAATATTGGTATAACTTAAAAATCCTTTTCTGGGTATACGGCATCATAGCTATGCTTTTATGTGGTTGGTATAATTCTATCAAATGGGGTCCAAGGACTATGATCTGCTATGTGGTTTCAATTTCTACTATAATCCTTTGAGATATAAGCCCGTTTACAGAAAATTACTGCAACTTCAATTGGTTTCCAATTTTTCCTAATGTTATTGTTAGTGCTCACTGCTGTACTAGAGGAGACATGAACAAGTTTTACTGTATTTTCAGGTTCAAAGGCATATCACACTACGAAGGAGAAGAAGCAACCAACCACACTTCTCTGCCTTGTCCAGGCGAACTTCTTGTAGAAGAACACCATAGCAATTACGGGGAGCCCTGGGCAGGAGGACGAGATGTGTTTGAGTTTCTTGCTGAGTCTGCCCATTTAACGCCAAACTCAAAAGTTCTTGAGATTGGATGTGGCACTCTGCGCGTTGGCTTGCATTTCATTCGATACTTGCACCCAGAGCATTTCCATTGTGTAGAGAGAGATGAGCTATCTCTGATGGCTGCACTTTGGTATGAGCTGCCATCGCAAGGCTTGTTGTACAAGCGCCCTCTGATAGTAAAAGGTGAAGATATGAATTTCAGTAAATTTGGAGATGGAGCCATGTACAGTTTGATATATGCAAGTGCTGTGTTTCTTCATATGCCTGATAATCTTGTTTGGATTGGATTAGAGAAGTTAGCAGGCAGGCTGAAACCTTTAGAAGGTCGGATTTTTGTTTCACATAATATAAAGTTCTGTTCAAGGTTGGGAGGAGAAGAATGCACAAAAAGGCTAAATCATCTAGGGCTCGAGTATCTTGGAAAGCACACACACGACAGTTTGCTCTTCAACCATTATGAGATCTGGTTCGAGTTCAGGCGACTCAAGGCTTAAAACATGGAAAAGAGATCATTTTGTGGACTTTTTGCTGTAATTTGTAGCATGCAACCAACTTCCTTGGAGACTCAAACTAGGAGCTACAGCATTCTGTAGTTAGCTTCACACAGAACCAGAGAATCATACGCCATCCATATGTGCAAGCCCGTGGGAGCCCCGTGTTTTTGAGAGGCTAGAGCCCTGCTCAATTTGGGCAAACAAGAATTGCTATAACATGCTTCTAGTTCACTCAAGAAACTTGCTCAAGCATAGTTATTGTCCATTGCAACGAGAATGATAAGACTCACAACTTAAAAGACTGATCGCATGTGTTGTATGAAAAGCTGTTTATTATTATTATTATTATTATTATTTAATTTTTTTACATGCATGGGTGGGCTATCATTTTAAAATAAATATTTATAAAATTGTGTAGAAAATCAAATGGTTTGATACAAAAAATACAAGAAAAATGAAAAATTACTTAAAATTTGCATATTGAATAAATGAGTTATATTTCAAATTTTCAGTAGTAGTTCAGCACGGCTACGCGAATCTTCAGTCCCCGCTGCAGCACACAAATCTACAAATTGGAATCTGATTCATTTTCGCCGCCCTTTGCCGCCGCCTGGGTTGCTCAAAGCCTTAGCCCCTAATTGAACCCGGATAGATAACAATACTAATAAGTAATACCTTAAACCTTGCAGGGAAATTGTAAAGTAATATATGTATCTCTATATTCTAGAGGTTGGTCCTGTGATTCTTTCATTTCTCTTGTTATTTGCATTAAGAAGAGAGTATAAGTTGTATAACCACGTATGCATATGTGTGTTCTGTGTCTATGTTTATGTAAGTTGTTTCCATAGCCCTTGCCGTAAATTTAAATGAAATGTCCCCATATAATTGAATATGTTTTCTATGAAATATTTCTTTAGTCCGCCGATGTTTGCTTAATTCAGTTACTCTAAAATGAACTCCACAGTGCTGCATTACCTCACCCATAATTTTGGGCATGGATTTCCTGATATGCAATTGTGGTATTAGAATTTCCACAATACCAGTTCATATTATAACGGTAGTTATCCTATCTCTATCTCCAAGCCTACTTCCATGCCACTGATTGTGGCGCCTAGGAAACTGGTGTTTAGCAGCTGATGTGCAGGATGTTTATACAACAATGTAACATATGAAAGTCGTTAATGTATACAATACAGGAAATACCAAAAAAGATTATCCATCCACATTTTAGAATTGATTTTGTCCCTTATGACTTATAAGACTAGTGATAGTACCGTATGCTGCAGTAAGCGCACTAAGTAAAGTTGCCTTAGGCATGGTGATATCTGATTGCAAAACAATGTATTTGCACAATAGCGGATGTTGAAAATACTTTAGCAAAGTTTACCTGGGCAAAAGAAGCTCAGAGAAAAATTGAAAAGTTAAAGGACGAAGGCAAACCAATGCCAAAGAGCTTGGCTGAGGTAAGCTTGGCTGAGGTATTTATCATATTGCCCACATTTTTTGTATTTCACATGCTGTTAATAGTGATCTTCTAAAAGTGATGAACTGCATGCTTGTTGTGTTGGGTGAATGTTTTGCTGGTTAGCTGACACGATTACACGGGTTTTTATCTGCATATTCCCTGCCATAATGCACGGTTAGGAGGATAAAGAAAATAAAATGATCATGTGATATGGCTTGGGCATTGTAGTTTGATGTAACTGCATTCCAATGAAATATTGACTTGTGAAGGAATCATTGGCTGTAGGTTCAGAAGTTGATGGGATCAACCCCCATGGATGTTGCACGATCAAACTTAGACAAGAGTGGAAAAATAAGTAGAAATGCACCCTGTCCCTGTGGTTCCAAGATGTTATACAAAAGGTACTTTTCTTCCTTAACTGGTGTAAATGATTGAGCGGCTTCTAACCTAAATGTTTGTATTCGACAATTTATGTATGTAGATTTGATTGGATAAATGCCTGAAATCCATTTTCTAAGACCAATTTTTGGAATTCTGAATATGAAATTTTATATATGAATAGGGTTAATGATCAGTACCTGAGTTGATACTCCTAGCTTAACATAAAATTATTTTACCACCATCAGTTAGACGGGACTGCAGCCATGTGAATCTAATCTTTTTTATCGTCGAAATTTCTGAGATTCTCTTAAGATGCCATACACTTTACTTCTTACTTGCTTTATTGCTTTGTTGCTGTACAGGTTCTAGCTTCATTAACTGAACGAGTCCTTTCTGCTATAAAATCTTTACTTCCGTTACAAATTTTGCCTATGTTGCTTTATAGGAGTGAAATCTATAACAAAAATATTTCGCAGATATACTCCAATTATTGTCCTATTTTGTCTGTAACTCTAAGCAGTATAATTTTTATTCTCTCTCACTTTGAAGGTGCTGTGGGAAGGACAAAAGTACTTGAAGGAGAAATATAGAGAAAGTAGTAAACTCACACAAAGCTTGGAGTACCAGAGAGTTGAAGGGAGGCACTATCATTCCCCAGTGATGCTAGGCTATTATCTTTAACCAACATGGAGTTTAACTTTGTGCTGTTGCGGCAGGTTCAGCTATACTGGCATTGCCCTCGTAATAAGATCACGTTGCACATTGGTTTTCAGTGCATAGCATGAACATTGTTAATTGCCTCTTTTTTTGGGATGTGTACAATAAAAATGAAGAACTTGGAATAAAGTTACAGGTTTTGCTCTATATAGTGATGCCTCTAAGTTGATTATATGTTACTAAATGTTCTTCAATATATTTTGGATGATCCGTTGACGAGTTGCAAATTGAGTTATTCCTCGCGAACATGGTAATAATTTTAACCACTTTTTTCAACCCGAAGCAGTTTTGACATCCTATTGCGCTTTCCTAGAAGTTCTAGCATGCTGTCCGAGCCGGGAATTATCATCTTGTTAGTGATTGCTGTCAGATTTGTGAATTAACCAGGCTAATACTTCTATAGCTGCATCTCACTCTGCAAGGGCTTTATTTCTCTTTTGTTTTCCCACGAGCTGCATTCCCTTGAACTCCAAATTCATTTGTCTTGATATGCTTTGTTTTAGCAAGCTCTTAGGATATGTTCCATCTTTCGTAAATTGACTGTTGTCAGTTGACTCTCTGGGCTTCTTGGCATTGATCCTCCACTCTTTTACGCAAGTTCCATTGCAGTCTGGGAGCTCAGAGCATGGCCCTAGATACCAGTGCTGATATTTTGGGGGGCCTAGGCCAAACAGTATATCTAGCCTTTGATAAGTTAAAAAAACAGCTGAATTTTGAATCAGTAGCTTTCCCTGTTGTTCTAGTGAAAATTGCTACTTCTCAGCGCATAGGTTTAGTAGTGCGCGGTTGCTTTCAAGACCCACTCAATTAGGCAGCATTTTATAAGGTCTTCTTGTGCCATGTAGGGGAGAGATGTTCAAAAGAATGAAATTCTCTTGGTTTGCATTGCCTAGAATCGATGAGACTCCTACGAAAATTTGAATCGCTGGCACTTTCTACTTGAATTTGAATTGGCATTCATTGGGTTTTGCGGTGGGTTCGGAGGAATTTGGGTTAGGTTTTATGGGTTTGTTCTTGGGTTGGGTTTAGGATTGGGATCGGGCTTGAGCTGCTCACATGAGTTGTTCGGCGAGCCATGCACAAGCTTAAACCCCATATGCAAGCGTGAGCCAAGAATTTGAAAATGGGACAGCTTGCACTCGGCTCCCCCATATGAGAGTGCGAGCTGGTTCACGTGGTGGCCTGATGGGAGAGCCGAGCGGCTCAACTCATCCCAATTAACACCCCTAAGTTGATCATATGTTACAGCGTGTCGTGCAATTACAGTATGTTGTGAGAAATATATATTGATTTGCAAATTGATCCTTATTCCTTAAAAATGCACAAGAGAATCATATAAATACTTCCATCTTCTGTGTTAAACTATAATTTGATCAGAGGGTAGCAAAAACAAAACACGTGCCACCCCTACTATCTATAATATTTTTTTATGAAAAATAAAAAAAATTGTCAAATAACAAGAATATTACACGGAACTGCCATGGAAATTGATCTCTCACTCTCGTATATATGCCAAAATGTCAGACAGCATTCCCATTGTTGTATACAGTGAGAATATCTGAGGGGGAAATGAACTCTCTCAGTCCATCATCAAATACTTATCGGTACTTCTCTTCAAGAATGGCCAACATAAATAGATTGCTTTGATTAGCTGGCAAGGCCATGAAATACCGTGGTCCATCCATCTGCATCCAATCAAGCAAGTGCTTAAGTTTATTGATTAGCCATCGTCTCATCCTCGTGACTTACCGTTTCTAGCACGAGAGTCAAGCACATACCTTGCAACTTGATAAATGTTATTTGCTGCCATACAACTGTCAATGCGTCCAACTAAATTCACCTTTTGTTTTCAACCTGGACGCCGTTTAGACCTCCTGCGCTTTCCTAGAAGTTTCAGCATGTTGTCTGTGACATCAGGCTGGGAATTATCTTCTTCGCGATTATTGTCAGATGTGTGAGTTAACCAGGCTAATGCTTCTATAGCTGCATCTCTCTCTGCAAGGGCTTTATTTCTCTTTGGTTTTCCCACAAACTGCATTCCCTTGAACTCCACCAAGGCCCGAAATTCATTTGTCTTAAGATGCTTTGTTTTATACTTGGGAGGTGAGTGACCTGCCCTCATCAACAGAGTCTGTAGCAAGCTCTTCGGATTCGTTCCATCTTTTGTAAATCGACTACTGTCATTCGGCTCTCGAGGCTTTTTGCTTTCACGACCAAAAACAAACCTCCCTTCGCATTGATCACCCGACACTAGCTCCTGAACAGAGAGCATAAGGTATTTACCTTCCTTGTGGATGTCCATGCCAGGATCTTGAAGCTGCACCTCTCAATAATCAGTGAGTAGGAAAAGAAGCCAAAATAGTGCTACGTAGTTTCTCGAGAATGCAGAATCCATTGAAAAATTAAAGCTGAAAGAGTACATCTTTTACTATAGTACACACCAAAAATTAATCAACTCATAGGAATGCACATTAGAATTACTGTTGTTAGTACCTAGCCAATAGACTTGTAAACTGTGATTGCATATTGGTGAAATAAATAAGGCCTCCCGAGCAAGTAAAGTGGGATTAAAATTTAAATTCAAATGAGATCAGACTTGGATTCAAGACATAATTTTCTTCATCCTATTATATAGTTAAAAGTTCACTATCCATATCGCTTCCACTTTGGCACAAAAGCTGGTATCTCAAAATCAACTAGCTATTGTCCTGCATATCGAAAATAATATTAAAAACAATACTCTGGTCCTCTATCCATCTCTCTGCCTCACCCCATGTCACCTTCTACAAGCAAAGAAAGCATATTTTGAATATTATGTGAACTTGAAAATTTACAATTTCTCTGTCATTCCACTCTCTTGTACCCCCCAACCACAATAACGTGTCATAAAAACAGTCGATGAACAAAAGAATAATATATGATATATTGTCTTGCTAATGATGATGGCACCATACATCTTATTATGTACAGATGACAACATATCATATGTGTTTTTCTCATATTTAATAAAGTGAAGTCCTATCTTTTTGCTTCGATACTAAGGGGTTTGACAAAGCTTTTGATAAAAAATAATGAAATATGTGGTTGAAAAGTTGATAAAAGTTGCACGGTTTGAACTCAACTTTTTAAGCTTTTCCCAAACAAGCACCAAGTATAAATTAACACATAATTATTTTTTCACTTATCAACAAAGGTGGGGTAAATCGCAACTTTGGATGAAGACCTTGGAATAAAAGTTAAAGGTTAAGTAGAAATAAAATTAAATTAAAATAATGACCTAGCAGTCATATTAAGAGTCATTATGATCATGGGATCACAACAAAAGATTGTGTTGTTCTAAAGAGTATTTTTCATGTAGTGAGGTTCAGTTATTGAAAAAAAAAAAATAGAGAATCTAAATATGATGTGATCCATAGAACTAGAGAGGGTCCAAAAACATTCTATGTGATCTTTGATAATAATGCTATGTTTGGCTCATGTTTATAAATTGTTTGTGAGCACTCAAGCCACTTTTTATCCACACAATTCGAAAGATTCACATATACTACCCACTTATTCACCACTCATTTCTATCTCTATCTATTTATAATATAAACTGTTTATAAATACTACCCAAACATTAACTAATTTAAAAAGCTAAAGTTCTGTGGAACAGTTCATAAGACCAGATGTACTTACAGACAAATTGTCCATAAAAGAATGTAGCAAAATTGAGAATGGCATTTGCAAAAGAGAAAATAAGTGAATAACATCACCAAGTCACCATACGACTGATAAGTAAAGAAACAAAATAAAGAGTGCCTCCGGAACAGTTAATAGTACCTTCTTTTGTAAAAGCATGTCTAGCTCCTCCTTAAGCTTTACATAGCACTCTGCCAAACTAGGATCCATAAAGAAATCTATGTAACCTTCCAACATTTTCAAATGCCCATCCTGAAAGAAAGTAAAACCAAAGATTAAAACCATTAATCATAAATCTATGCACAATACAGCAGATTTACCGAAAAAAGAGATTTACCGTAGCACCATGGTTGAGGTTACCACCAAAAAGAATCAAAATAGAATCAGATACTCCAGTTGAATCGCGTATGAATACAGTATTGACTTTTACTTTTTCACCGAACACTACCCATGGGTATGGAATTGTTTGGTAACGTGCATTCACAGAATTCTGAAAGAAATTAATCATAAAACAATTCAGTTATGTGATAGACAAACCGTAATTTCAGTGAAATTCTTCTATGAAGGTAAAAAATTTAACCAAACAAAAAGATTAGTTTCTTTCCAGGTAGCAATACAAAATGTTCAATTTAAATAAATACTAACTTTTCTTAATTAATCCGTATAACCCTTCCCCCCACCCCTTGTTGTCTGCTTGACTTCCACATAAAAGACTTGAATTCATATCTTGGAACAAGGCAATGCACCCAGAGGATGGAAAACATCCACTGATGTCCATGCATCAAAATATTTTTACCATGAAATTTTAAAGGTGCAAGAACAAGCATCTTTGATTACTTATAAACATTTGTTCTTGGCATCATGCAGATGGAATTTTCACCAAAAACTTCCATTGGATGACTGGACAAGTCATTTATCTATTTCCAATCCAAAAGTGAACTTGACTCAACCCAACAAGGCATCACCAAACCAGCTATGAGACAGAGTTACAAGGAAAAAAATTGAACAGGGTGACGGGGTCCAATTTTCTCCCAAAAGATAAATGCCAAATGTGAATCAGGAAACATGAAGAAACATCATCATCAATCCAAAAATTGGCGCAGACAAACAAACAGAGGAAAAAACTTGACATTCTGATGATGTTTGTGCTATAGAATGATTTTGGCAAAATGAAATACATGACAAAAAAATCTCCCTATTCAAAGACAAAATGTACATTCCAGCAACTATGCATATCATATTTCTATTCCTATGTTGGCTAATAGGAGAATTTTTAGAGCCTACAGCATAGAGCAAGACCGGCCCATCATCCATTGTCTTGAAGGACATTGATGTCTCCCGGTGCTGCAGACAAAGAAGAAATAACGCATCAACATCAGAATCAGCTGTTATGACTGTGACAAGAACTGCAAAGGAAGTACCGTACCACTACAGACGCAATGCCAGGAAATAGACCAGAACATATAACAGCACGAACCAATGATTGATTATGACTCAATCTATTGTGCGTCACTCCATCAGTATCTAGCAATCCAGCATCTTTCAGAATGAAGGTGAACTGTTTACGAAGAGAATGGATGGCTTGAAGAGTCTGGACAGAGAGGAAGTTTCTCCAGCAATACTCGTATGCAGATCCTTCTCTCTCTGCATCCCTCCATCCTTCGTATGCTCGGACAAGAGCCATATGATCGCTATAGTCCTTTGCTGAGAATCTGGACTTTGCTGTCCCTGCTAACTGCATCAAAGAAACTCATATTACAGCTGATAAATCTGTCCACAGAGAAGACTATTGCGGACTATTAGTTAGAGATTACTTAAGTATGCAGATACAAATAAAATGTTACTGCATTCCAGGGAAAATCCTACACAAGTAAGATGCAAATGATAATAGAAGTCATGAGCATGTTATGGGGGAAGCTTATTTCAGAACATAAAAATTCCTTGCAGAGGGCAGGCATTGATGCAGTTCCGGTTGAATACCTCGAGAAAATGGACTTTCAGGATATCGAGAAGGCATGCACTCACATCAGGAATTTCTAATATAAATTGTAACGTGTTGAACCTCAGCAAAAAACTTATGCTGTTAGAGAGGGGAGGACACATTTATTTAATTAAATTTAGTCTTCAACAAGATGCATTTGGCTACTAACAGTAACTGTATAAGTGTGTAGAATTCTGCATTACAGGATTCTTATTTTCAAATCAAACAGCTCTCCAGAGGTCTATACACTACTTGTGAGAGATTTTGATAACTGTCTCTCCCCCTGTTTATTTTGTTAATTTCTGAGGGCGGAGCGACTCTTGTCTCCGGCTCTGGGAGAACTTTACTGATAGCTAACCTAGATAGCTTTACTTTAAGATAGCTTGGGCAGGCACTCTTCTTCAGANTCTCCGGCTCTGGGAGAACTTTACTGATAGCTAACCTAGATAGCTTTACTTTAAGATAGCTTGGGCAGGCACTCTTCTTCAGAAAGAGGAGTTGCTTGCAGTTAAAAACACTGAACATGAACATAAAGGATTCCAAACTAGGAAGAAAGAAAAGGATGAAAATATAACTAATTCTTTTTAGTCCTTGGACTCTTTCATTTCTACAAGCTGAACATGGATACTTTCATGTGTTTGTATTGTCTTTAAAGTGCTGTCTTTAGGCAATGCATAAAGCAAAGTTTTGTTGAGATGATTATCCCTTTTGGCCCATGTTCGTTGGATCGCACCATTTACCCTTGTTAAATAATGGTCTTATAGATTCCCCATGAGGATGGTTTTCTCTTGAGACTTTCATTCTTTTCCACAACCTTAATGATAGAGAAACTGAAAATCAAAATGTATTATTAAATCTTCTTTCCAATTTTTTCCCTTCCACTTTCATAAGATTCCAGAGTTGAACTGATAAGTCAGGTGTCTTTTCTATCCCTTATATAGCTCTAGTCATTCTTTAACATGTTCTTTGAGATTCCTTTATTTGGAAAGCAAAGTTCCCTCTAGCTTCATTTGATCTATGGTGCTCAAATAATTGAATACTAATATTTTGATGAAAGAAGTAAGACCTAGAATATCTCTCCTTACAAATGCTTCATGTACTTGCATAAGAATGAGTCTTGTAATCCAGGGATCTGATTTCAGTTCAGACACTAAGATTTGTGAGGTTGGGAGCCTCTTATGGGAACGGGGATTGCATTTTCATGGAGACCAATGATAAGGGTACCAAAATCAGATCTCTCCTATTTATTCAATCTTGGACAGACTTATCTATTTGACATCTCTGTGGACTAGATTAGCTGGTGCTTTCCACGGGATAGCTCTAAGAGACTTAGAATGCCGATGAACTTCTCTTATTTTTAGAAATTCATTTATTCTTATGTGTTTGTTTTCTATTTAGAATACCACAGGTCCTTGAATGCAATAAATTCTTTCCCCGCTAACATAAAAGTCATACCCCACCCAACCCAGTCCCTTGAGATAAAAATAACAAAGTTCACAATATTATAATAATATCTACAATTAGAAAAGTTGAGCTGAATATTCACGGCATAAAGCTGGTTATTGGTCATTATCATTATATTAACCATGGCAACTGTATTCACTTAATTATGAATGTTTATATAGACACGGATAGATAAGCTATGACACCTATACAGTAAGCAAAATTAAATAACAAAAAATGTTTTGTGATTAAAAACATGAAAATGGTCACAGGTAACCAATAAATCATTACTGCAGCAGAAGTAACCTGTTGGTCATATCATATAGTAGGGTAGAAAGTCAGGAAGTATAGCCATATCAAAGGAGATAAATGCATCTAAGGTTGAAAGCATGCAAATATAATATGCAAAGAAAATAGCTTCCATGTATAGATTCAAACCCATTATAATGTGTTCGCCATAACATATGATCATGCAAAAAATGGCATGAAAAGTAGAGAGACAGAATAGAAGCAGGGGAGGACGCAGAACTTTAAAGTTAGTGGGGCACAATCGAACTTGCAAAGAAGTTGGGAGAAATTTTACAATCGAAAATTTACGTCCAAAAAATTCATACCCCATTTAATTTTACATCCTAAAATTTACATGGGATATGACTTTTTCGGATGTAAAATTTCAAAAAATTTTTATGTCATATTCCATATAAAATTTCCTAATAAAATGATGAAAATTACATTGAGAAATTTGTATCGCAAAAATAATAAATGTTAATGAAAAAAATGATTTTTTTTTTAAAAAATGCGAGTTAGACGTCTTTACGTTAAAAAATAATAAATGTTAATGAAAAAAATGATTTTTTTTTAAAAAAATGCGAGTTAGACGTCTTTACGTTTAACATATTTTTAACTATTTTCGATATCTGTTTAGACTATTCAATATGCACATAATGTAGTTCTCGAAATAAGCTTTGAGGTGACATAAGCAATTTGTAAATTCGATTAGCGTACGATCGTCGGAGAATTTTAAAAATTATCATATTATCGAAATTCAAATTTATTGTGATTTTGCCCCTGTTTGGTGGAAATTAAAATCAAATTTTGATAAAAGTTTAACAGTTATGGATTCCACGAAATATGTTATTAAAATTAATTGTTAACTTTGATTTAGATTAAAATTTAGTGACTGCAGAAAACATTTTTCTTCTTGGAGACTCGTTCTAAATCCTGCTTGGGGATTTGGAATCTTTCTTACTAAATACATTTTTCAGCTTCCTAGGAAGAGTTCTAGCTTTCTTTATCATAACTACCTTGATTTGCAAACTGTTGAAATATTAATATTCCATTTTTTTCCACAAAATAATATAAGATGCAATAAATTACATACTACTGTCATCAGCATTCAAATTCCGTGCACACGGATGTCATTAGTTAGGATGAAAATCTTACAAAATTATATTCATAAATATATGTTATTTTCAGAAAAAAGAATTACTCCATCTGAGAAAACTGTGCTATACCAATATCAAAATCTATTATTTATCATTCCTAATCTTTTGTCACTTTTGCTACATAGATTTAGAACCAGAAGATAATAAAATTATCTAACAATTAAAAAAGATAGGGACATCAAGTAACGAAGAACAATGGACTTTGTGATGGTTAAACTCACATCCTTTTTATCTTGAGGCAAAAGAAAAGGATCCCTGATGCTAAGACCAGCAACAATCGTCAAAATAGGGTCAAAGCAAGAAAAAATAGCACCAAGAATTAGCATTTTCCCGAGTTTCGGATCCACTGGAAGCACAGACAAGAACTTCCCTGATTGAATAAGAATTAAAAAAAAAAAAATTAAAAAACTTGGGAATAGAAGGGAAATTGATATCTAGGGTACTAAGAGAAATATGTAGAAGAATATCCATATTGTCTAATGCAGCCGTACCAAGATGAGTAAGATTCTCATTTTCATCTAAAGCACCTATCATCTTCAAGAATTCAATAGCATTTTGGACCTGCAATGATTTTCATTTTATGTCAAGTCGTAAGAAAAAATAAACAAAAGAAACAATTCATTGCCAAGAGAGGAGGAAAAAAAAAAGAAGAAAACAAAAACAGATAAATTAGCACATCAACTAAAATACAATAATACATAGTACCATTAGACTCTAATTAGGAAGCCTCCAAGGTGCTTATTCTATATTGTTTCTATCTCGTGATAAAATAAACTAAAATCACAGAACATTTTCACAGTTGGATACAACTTTCCGTTCCCTTCAACCTTTCATTCTATTTTCTGCCACAGGAACCATAATAATTATGGTAGAAGACCATTTCCCTCCATTGTTTATCACAATTCCAATTTTCCAACCCATTAGACAATGTTTTTCAAAGTAGTCATGGATGATTTTTCCCTAAAATGTAAAATTAATGGCAGACAGATAAGCTTTATATTGTAACTAGGCGGACTATGATTTACGATATAGTATACCTACACATGGACATCAGCCCCAAAGGATATTACTGAAAAAGAATCTAAAATAGTCAAAACGTAAATCCTTACAGCCAATGGTTCAGGTGGCTGAAGAGCAGCAGATAGAAATTCTCCAATACTTCCAACTTGCAAACTTTTTATTTGCAAGCACAGGGAGTTCAAAGGAGTCCTTAGAAGTTCAGGAAGTTGGTATTCGGCAAAAGCTTCATAAACGCATCGTGGATATAGATGGTAGCACTCGCCAGGCTGCACACGACCAGCCCTACCCCTTCTCTGCAACCCAAACAATAACATGAAGCAAAATAACAGTCACTGAGTAAACTGGCATAAAGAAACATTAAGTACTAAAATAAAAATGAAGATACTGCAATGAATTGAATAAAATCAGTCACACGCCCCTGGTCTTCTCTGTACTTAACTGACCATGATAATCATGCATTTACAATTCATTTAACTATATTTGTGCATCTTGAATTATGAAATATATTGAAAAATGTTAAAGAGGGGATAAATTTATTATTTTATCTTCAACACATTGCATACAAATTATTTCGTAAGAAGTATGCATTTTACACGAGTTTAACTGTGCATTCGGTTTCCCTCGACCAAAAGGGTTGTGTGGTGGTGGTATATTTCCGAGGAAGATACGATGCTACAATGATGGGAAAATGTTAAATTATACTGATTTTGTTATTGATGGACGTGAATCTTTTGGTTGGTCACCACTATGCGACTAATCGTCCCTAATCCACAGTTCCTCACTATTGAAATTCAGGTTAACGCATGCCTGGATGAAACTTACGAATGTGATCTGGTCTAGATTGACTTTAAAACAATTATAGGAGGTTTATATGAATGTATATTAATCTGGTTTTAATTTTAGTCAGTGTTGAGATCAGACACAGTAGGAAAGTAATTAAGGAATTACTTAAGGGAGATCATGTGGTTTTTGTGATGGATTGTAATATGATTAAGGTGATGAGAAGTATGGAATTAAGGTCATTTTTAAGTGGAAAAATGAAGGCAAGAGCAAGTGCCACATCATATTTTACCCGACTGTTATCTTATTAACCAAATAGTTTATCACAATTCCACCAAATAGTTTCTAATGATGGTATATATAGCGGTAATTTGATTTTTGGTTCTTTACCCTCACATGTAATGATGTTCAATGGGATTCAATCTCATTTTGGAGATATGTAATGATGACTTAAGGAGTTAGGAATGTGGTATAGCATTCGATAGAAGATAAAATCCCAAAATCGGATAAAAAATACATTAGAAAACCTAGCTATGTATACTCTTAGCACAAGTGACAATATTTTTGGCTTTGGTGGACCAACATATCAATATCTTGGTGCACACGTTGATACTTGGCCAATAGATGGAGAAAGATTCGACATCCCCTTGTTGGCCTAAAATGATAGTTCTCCACCCCTTTGCCTTAGGATGATATGGTTCTAGGGTTCTAATGTATTTAGACAGGAAAGTTTTCAACAAAAGTTTAGCAATGATTAACACTATCCACGGGAGATATATCATGAATATGAGTAATTTAAGTGTATTAAGGTCAACTGAGTACGCTTATGAAGGTTCGACTAAGTTAACTTACAGAGGATGCATTATTAAATTCTTCAAGTCAATGGTGAGACCTACCCCCATTTGCATTTCTCTTCCTTTTATACGAGTATTCATGCTAAGTAATTATGCATGTCAACAGCAATGCTATACAACTAAAAGTTATGGTTTGATGATATTTATTCTATGTTATGGTATTCAAAGCTAACCATACGTTGAGAATTGAACATTATGTGTGGAGTATCGATTTGCAAGATCGAATCATATTATTCGTGATCAGATACATAAATAAATGGCATGACACGGCAAGAGTATAAACATGTGCTTTCATGCACATGATTACGAGAAAACTAGCATGCACGACGATTTTTTGACAAAGAATGTGTGCATTACATGAAAAAAAAATAGCATGTGTTATTGCATGGAGGACGATGTGCATAGGAGATGTATGAAGATTATATAGAGAGATGAGATTGCAAAGTGGTAGAATGTGTAAGCCTTACAGGAGGTAAAGGAAGAGATTGCCCTCACAATCTGATGAAATGCATTCATCGATATTGTTTAGTGTTGGATGATTGTAATGAGATTCAATATATTATGAGGTGCATAAGTATAGAACTTGGGTTAAAAGTCTAAAAGAAATTATTTCGAATCCAAGATCTTAAGCATGATGTTCATGAGATTTATAGCACAGAGATAAAAAAAAATCTTATATGATGTTTTGAAATGCACGGGTGAGTGAATGAGTGTCAGTATTCGATGTTTATGCAAGCATATCTTTACCTACTGAGTCACTAGTTCACAGAATCTCGCATTGTAAACCTAGCAAGCCAAGAGCTCAATGGAAACTAGGGGAGTTGCCAAGACTCGATGAATTTTAAAGCTCAATGTAAATCAGCGTAACTTAGTGAGTTCATGCTTCGAGTGCCCTTGGTTGTGTTTTGAGATACTATTTTGACACTTACATTTGTTGTGAACTCTTTGAAGATGTATATTATTTCTATCCAGTCAATTTTAATGAACTTTCCAGTTATGTTTACGCTTACTGAGTTGTTTATGGTTATATGTTCTCATGTGTTATGGAATGAAATTATATAAATGCCCTCTCCTTTTCAATTAAGGAAATTTATTTCGTGATTGATTAATGGTGCATCGGTATTGGAAAATTTGACAATTGGCCTATGAAAAAAATAATGCAATAACAAGGGTAGTACAAAGCTTTCATAAGAACTACCTCAATATACTAAATGATACATATCCATGACAGTTAAAAATCTGCCTATATGTCATGAACACATGCACAACCAAGTAAGCATTCAAACTCAGTTCCATAATGGCAGGTGTTGCATTTGCTATATTCCTAATATTTAATCAAAAAAGAAAGCGCTTTCATTCTGCCACAGCATACAAATGAACTGAAAGCCAGTGAGAAAAATTTGTGCAGAAAATAGAACTTACTTGCCGAGCAGAAGCTTGTGATATCCATGAAGGTAGTAAACAGGGTGTATTATTTAGGGCATCATAAGTAGTCTCCTTTGCTTTTCCACAGTCAACCACAAACACGATATCATTGATTGTAATACTTGCCTCGGCCATATTTGTGGCAAGTACTATTTTACGAACATTAGGAGGTGGCTTCTCGAATATGAGTTTCTGTACAGTGACATGGCTAGATATAGTGAACAAGATAATAAACAGTTATAGTTATGAAGTGGTACTGTCAACAGAAAACACATCTTGATACATTGCAAACATTCTAGTGAAAACACAGAATTGAACGTACTATATCTTAGAAAAAATTGGATTCCCAAAAATGTACAAGCTACACATTATCTAAAAGAGTAAAGATTTAACAAGATAAAAAGAAAGGAATTGAGAGCTCTACCACCTTGGAGACACCTATCCATATAAAACAGAGATGCGGACAATAACTAAAGTAACAATGATAATGAAGACAACTGTATAACTGTGTTATTTGTGCCTAGTGGTAATAAAAGGAAATGTAAAACTAAAAAATTCCAACGAGATAACTCTCTTACCTGTTCAGATGTTGCCATCGAACCATGACATGTAAGCAGCAGGATCCTGTTGGGGTCCCCTAACAGAGGGTGAGCTTTTAGTTGATCCCTCAAACAACTAATATCCTCCCACCCTGTCATAAACACTAACACACCACCTGGACGTTCCTTGCGACATATGTGACACAAAACAGCCTCAATGAGATTAAATCCAATAGAATCAGGTGTCCAGCAAGACAATGACTCGTGCACCCTGGAGTTAAAACTCTCAAAATTTGATTTATTCAGAGCATCCTGTCAGTATAAACAAATCTACTTAGATATCTATTTGGCAGGCGCTACATGGACAAAGCGCATTCTTTCATCAGCATTAACCAGCTACACGTATCAAACTAATAACTGTAAAAACACAGAGAGGATAAAGCCAATATAGAATTAAGTCACAAATTCCATAATCACAAATTCCATCAAGCGGCATCATTATAAAGTATGTGCTTAGTCAGTGACAAGAAAAGTATAAAATAAATTAACCACTTATTGCATCAAAAAAATTGTGAATTGAGGATATTTACTTTCTGACTTGTCAAATTGAAAATTTTCTTTATTTTAGACGGCACCAAGATGAAATCATTCCTTGGCGTTATTCTGTCCAATTTTCCATTTACTTTCCATTCTTTTTTGGTAGGTTTTGTAAGTTTATTTTGAGTTAAAGAAATCACTCAATTCTGATTTACAAACAACATATAAATGGACTGCGAGCAACCTACTAAGGTCAAGCTTGGTTCATTCTCTCAACAATAAGCTCAGAGTTCAGTCAGCCAACTTAAAACATTAAATCGGGGGTATGATAAAGTGAATTCTTGGATTGGTGATGCATAACAAAGTTCAGTCGTTTTTGCAAGATGAACAAAAAATACTGTTCCATTGGTGTTACCTGTAATCCAACACGTGAAGAAAATCTGTGGTGCATTTAAATGTGGTTTCCTACCTCAACAAGAGTAGTGATCTGATTTTTCCTTTTTCGTGGTGCTAGCTGCCTTTGTGTTTTCCACATCTTCTCTTGACCATAATCATCCACTTGGTTAAATGAAGTCAACTTATATCCAGTTGCCTCCAATATATCTTCCAGAAAGTGGGCTTTTACTGGATATGTGAAGCCCTACATTAACATGAAGAGACTAGTTTTACTAGTATACAACTTTTTTTTCTGACAGATAGAAGTAAGGCATATACAATGCCCACCAACTTGGATAAAAAATGCAAATACATTTAAATTAGACAATCAGTTACTGAGTAATGCCATCAGGTATGTAAATACCCCCAGTCTTTTGCTCTAGAAAACTGCTCGCTTAAATCCTTGAAAATCAGATTTAATTTCCAAACAATTAAAAAAAAAAGACACGAAAATCCTTTTTTCAGCTAAAGCAGTTGAAATTGCAAATCATTTATGGAGCCTTCTTGAGATTGCATACTCAGAGAACTTTAAGCTATCAGAAAATTCAAGGCCCTAAAAGCAAGAATTTCCATTTATTGTTCGAGTGTTTGAAACTATAAACTCTAAATTAACTTGAATGTTAAAGTTTTTGCTTACAGGAATGTGAATTGTTGGTGCTCCACCAAAATAATTAGAAAATAAATCAGCATTCAGAGTAGCACTCATCAAGATCAATCTCAAATCCCGTCTTCGTGGGAGAAGGTTCTTTAACACAATCAGCAAGAAGTCTGAAAAGGGGAAGATGAATGGCATGTCAAGAATGAACTATGAAACAGTAAAATGAGAAAAGAGAAAGTATGTATATACACCTTCATTCATGCCTCGCTCATGAATTTCATCGATGAAAACATGAGTTATACCATCGAGGTTGCGATCACTCAAGAGCCTGCGAAGCAAAATACCACTTGTACAGAAGAGCAAATGTGTATTTTTGCCTTTCATTCCCTCTAATCGTACTTTATAGCCAACCTATCAAAAAAATCTCAGTTGAAGGACAGAGACTACAAACTAGAATATTTTGTATCAAAGACTATCTTTTCAGCATACATTGAATTCACAGAGAGTGTTAATCTAATTTCAATAACAAGAAGTTGAAAGGAAAAAGACAGAAAGTGGCCTACTGATTCACCAAGAGGCTCTCCCCTCTCTGCAGACACTCTTTCTGCAACAGCCATGGCTGATATTCTTCGAGGCTGAGTACAAATTATGTTGCAGAATGCTCCCCGGCCAGATTCTATTTCAGACTCCATAATGTATTGAGGAAGTTGGGTTGTCTTACCACATCCAGTTTCTCCAGAAATTACCACAACCTGTTGTTATAAGAAAAATCTGGAATACTTCTAAATAAATAGAACTCGTAAAATTTGACAAAAATAATATATAGAGCCTTGATAACATTTCAATTTGATGGAATTCAATTTTTATTTCAATAAAATGCAAAATCCAATAATATTAACACTCATGGACTCTAAAATATAATACTCCGTGCACAAGTCCTTTGAAAGAAAACATCAGGATGCAGAACAAATCAAATGGGTTGTTAGCAGGTAGAAATACTATAAGCAATTGTCTTGAGGACAAGAAAAACACGTCTGTGCCCTCATTTAGCTCCAAAGGTACAATTACTCCCATTACCACATTAGATAGATTGTTCCAATAAAAGGCAACTGTCTAGAGATAATCAGCAATGGGAGCAGAATCTCCACAATGCAAATTCCCATGAATCCTGTGGTCATAGTTATCATACCCGACCCGGTAGTTGACCCAAACAAATCATCGGGTCATCGGTGGTTCAACCATTAGGTCATTGCAAGCGAATTTTAGTTAAAATATACATACATACATATGTATGTATGTATGTATGTCACGTCTATTGTTAAGATTCTTCATTTAGCATAATGGTCAAGCTTCTCATAATTCATAAAGGGAGCATAGGCTCGAATCTTTCCCATTGCAAATGTGATAAGGAATTTTGCTTTAAACGGTTTAGATTGAACCGGTTCTGGTTTTCTCTGAACCAGTCCGGTTCGGATGGTTAAAGACCGATTTGAGCGGTTCTTGACCGGTTCATATGCTAATGAACCAATTAATACAAACTGGACCAGACCATTGTCCGGTTCATCAGTTACCGGCCTAGACCGGTTTTAATGACCATGCCTGTCGTAGATGTATAAGAAACATGGTATCCAGGACATGGTAGAAATTGCCATTGCAATGAATCTGCACCCATCCTGTTATAATCCTCACAACAGAGAAGTGCAAAAGATTTACTTCGATTAAAAAGGTTTAACGCGTCTGTCTCCTATTGCTAAAACTTGAACAAAAGTTTCTGGTACCTGAAAAATTGATTGTTTCATCAAATCTATAAAAAAATATAATGATTTTTTTTTCCAAAAAAACTACTTTCCCGAAATACGCCTTAATGGAGCCTTTTAATATAGGTAATAATGATAGCCTATGGTGTCGAACCAAAACAGTCAATGGGGAGTTGGAACATCAATCGTGATCAATGTCAAGGTATTAGTCATGGACACAGAGAGCACTGCTCCATATGGGTCATGATATATGAGATTGGTGTTAGCCAATGGGCAAGTTTTGCTCTTTAGAGTGGCAAATAAATTCAGGAGAAATTGTGAAGAAAAGGGGCAGAATTCAGAAATCGCCATCTTGCATCCATGATCAATGGACAAACAAGACCATTTGACACATTAGACATTACATAGGGAGTTATACAGGCACCATAAAATGTCGAGAGTTCAAATTATAAAAATAACTAAAAAATAAGCTCAGTATAATTTCTACATTGATTAGAGTTATGAAAAAAGGCGCGTCATAATTTAAACAAATATAATAACTTGATTATTCTAAGAGGCATTATCCAGCTCGTTAAAAACCTATAATGAAACGATGCTAAACAGAAATCAAATATATACAAATCTACAGACAATGGAATTAGTCGGCATCCACATCTTACTTGTCTAAGACGTTATATGGGAAATTTTAGAAGGAATAATATGAATTTCAGAGTTAAACCTGATTACATGCAATTGCTTGAAGGAGCCTTTCCTTCTCCCTGAAGGCTGGGAGGGAATTCCTGAAATTCAGCATCCTCTTGCCTTCAGGTGACTCCTGCAGAAAATGAGCAAATTAATTTCAGAACCAAAATTCCAAATTTACAAGCACTGGTAAGAAGGGTATATCAATAAGTAAGATATCAAAATAACACACTGAAATTTCTTGTGTAATATATACACGATAATGACTAACACTTCTAAAACAGTGCTGATCCATTACCCCTTGACTGCACAAATAACATTGATAACTACATGCCTAAGAGTAAAATATGAGAATGCCACCAATTTATTAAAATAAATCTTATCGCATCCATACAGCATGCAGGTGCTATTGAGATGGAAAAGGTATCCAAGTTGCATTGTTATTTTTTGTGAAATCTAGATCTAAGTTCAAAGAAAACTGATCTGATGTTTGAGAAGCAAGTTCACTATTTCTTGTTACATATACATACAAAGCACACTTTTTATTCGGCAATGAATTTTCCTCAAGTGGAAATTCCACCACGTGCACAAATATTCATTCACAATAGCATATATCATTATTAATGAACTTCTGCTCTAAAGATTAGGCTTTGTGACCACACAAATCTTCAAGAGATAGTTACAGAACTCTGACAAAATCAAGCGACCATATCTGATTCCCTATAAAGAGCAACAAAAGGAGAATCAAATTCTCTTGATGCACATTCTCATTCATTTCTTGATTGAACAAGATGGAGGACAAAGGCAGATGCTGAAAATCTAATACAGGTAGTCATATGCTTAAAATTTATCAACAATTTGTACCATCAGATGTGTGAAATGCTCGGGTGAGATTTTTTTTTTTTTTTTCTTTTTTGCGGAAGCTCAGGGTTGTTTGAGCCCCATTTTTTGTAAAAATGGATTTTGTATTATTGATTTTTGTTTTTTTGTTGAGAGAATGTATGATGGAAAATGAATTTGGGAGAAAAATGAGTATTTGAAGAATGGAGCTCAAAAGGGGCCTTAAAATAAAAATAATCCTCCGTTTGGCAAAATTTATAACTCAATTATAAATTGTCAAACTTCATTAGTTTTTTTTTTCATGGAAAGGGGTGTTTTGTGATGCCAAAGGAGAATATGTTGCCAAACTGAGAGCTTCTGATTTGGATTTATATGGGTGTTATTCTTGATAATAAGATTGAAAAAAAAAAAATTTCTTAGGTTTTTGGATCTAAGTGAGAACAAAATTACAGATCTATTTCTGATTTTTGGAGTTTGAGTTCACTCAAGAATATAAATCTTTTAAGCGATCTGTTTAAGGGTTCTGTTGGTGCCAATGATATTGAAAGAGATTATGGAGATTAACAAAGATTGAAGAAGATTGTGATTTAACATAAATATATATAATTGTATATTTAGGTTGATTACAATTAGTCAATTATTATATTTAGATGGATTAGAAGGTAATATTTTTCCTATATAATGTAAGGAATCCCTCAAGGGAAAATCATTTATTCAAAACTTCGTCACGAGTACTATCCATTTATCCACCACCAATTTCTATCTATTTATAAATTAAACCATTTATAAATTCTTCCCGAACGGA
The DNA here is from genome assembly GCA_903798385.1 of Fraxinus cuspidata. NCBI lineage: Eukaryota > Viridiplantae > Streptophyta > Magnoliopsida > Lamiales > Oleaceae > Fraxinus > Fraxinus cuspidata. The sequence goes on from CAIGRP010089063.1 coordinate 22,868, forward strand.
GGCTAAGATAAATGCAACGGAGAGACAGAACAAGCACAAATCCAAACACTAGAATCTTGTGCAAGATACCTGCCAAGTTCTCTGCATATTACGCAGGCGCAAGCTGCGTCTCTGGAGAACCTTCTCCATAACGGACCCATCTAGGAATGAATCTCCATTTTCATCAGTATTTACATGTTCAACCAGATCCACAGCCTCTGTTATGACAGAAGAGTCATCCGCGTTTTCAGAATTCAGCACCATTCTATCAAGATGTTCCTGTAGCAAACCCTCAACCCTTCTTTGCAAACTTAATGGGATAACAACCTGCAGGAAAGAGCTGAAGCATTTCATTTCTCCAATAAAATAACAGTACATAAACACTCAATGGAAGTCATCCGAGGATCAAACAGAATAAACATTTTACCTCTCTTTGAGGCCGCTTATCATCGAGATCTGGCCTGTAGTTGGGAAGAGGTAACTTGCTTGCAACTACCACTTTCCCATACACATCACTGATAGTAAAATTCATGATAAGTCAAGAAAATCCTCCAATATGAAAACAACACGAAGGGAAGAATGAAAAGTGCAGTTTTCTACCAGTAAAGGCCCATCCGTTTAGCAAGGTTGGATATTTGCTCAAAGTCTCTCCTGTCCCTTTTATCTCTGGACACAATTTCTTGATCGTTTTCACTACGTAAAAGCATACCGAGTTTCCATTTCCACTCATCAATGTTGGCCACTGACGATGATGCCTACATTACACACATTTCATAGTCACGGATTCTTATGCTTCTACTTGATGTCCACATTTTAAATGTTTCATAAAAAATGAATTTGTAAGAAAGTGCACTAGTGTAAATATATTTCTGTCCATTGCTAAGATACCAGATTATTTAATAACAGTGTTAAGTAAACGAGAAACTGATTGACTTCTATATCTTCCCATTTGGATGCTCACATGCAGCTACTTCTCGAGCTTTAAGCCTGTGGTACGTGTTTCAAGGAAACCCAACAAATGTTTCTTAAGAATTCCATCGACTAAAGTTCAAAGTCATGACAACTTCAATTACTAGCGTAATATGAATTAAAGCCTCGCCATCCTTTCTCCTTGTAGGAAAATTCAGAAATTGAAACTAGAAAATGAAAAATCTATTAATACACTAGCCTAACCAAGTTTAGCATTTTGTTTTAATCATAAAAAAAAAAAAGAGTATTCTTTTCTTCACTTAACTTTATCCAATAGCTCCTGAAATTTCCTTCAACAAAACTTTTGATGACACGGAGAAATATTCACTAAATACAGAGAAAGATTAAACCTTTGGTTCGTAAGGAAAAGGCCCTGTAATTTCAAAACCCTCGTCCGTCGACCGTCACCCCGCTCCACACACTCTTCATCAAATTATCATATTATAGACATGACTGGGACTTACCTTCAGTCCTTAAACATTTATCGACAGAATAAATAATTCAATTAAATCCAGTTAAAACAAATACGCAAACTTAGAGAGAAAAACGAAAAAGAAAAAACAAACTAAGAAATTACCGGGTGATTTTCGTAATCACACTCATACTCATCATCAGAGAACTGCTCGGCGGCGTAGCCACTAAACTCACGCCGAATTGTGACAAAACCAATTAAATTTCTAGAGAGACGAGAGTGAGACAACCCAAAAAAGTCACCGGCATTGCATTTATTGTTGTTTGCTGAAAATACTCTTCTTAACCTTGGGTTTGGTGACAATGGTGGTGAACGAGCAGAATAAAGTGAAGAAGAGGAATTTCTAGCAGCGCGTGCAAACAAAAAACTTAGCCTCGAATGCATCCTGGGAAAGATGAAGCTTGAAGCATGGCGATTTTCCCCTCTACTTTGTTAGGACTCGATCTTTGTGGTATTCTTATTCATATCATTGTGGAGTGTGGAGTCTTCATAATTTACACATCTACAGCTTATAGGATACAAGCTCGGCCAAACACGCTCTAAAGGCTTGTTTGTTTAGGCATAATTTTTTTTCTAGAACTCTTTCGAAAAGGGTAAATAGCACAAAACGTCCCTACCTTTAAATGTCATTGTGCAAAACGTCCCTACCTTTCATTTTTTTACATTTTCACCCCTATCTTTCACAT
>CAIGRP010089075.1:0-19350 GCA_903798385.1 Fraxinus cuspidata
AACTTATGAGCCTATATTGGAGACTTTTTCAATTCAACCAAATTAATTGCAATGACTCATATCATTAAATAATACATTTAATGATTTCTCACCCAATTAAATCAATTAATTCCAACAAAAAATCCAAACCTACACATTTTGGTATACAATGGTTTGTAACAAAAAGGTAATACACATGAAAAGTTGGAGACCGTCGCTTCTATATTCCCTATTTTTTCATCGCTGGGGTGTATTATTAGGAATCAACTTTTCCATTTTTGTTACATGTATAGATTACTATTATTAGGAATCAACTTTTCCATTTTTGTTACATGTATAGATTACTAACATTTATCTTTAGTAAAATAAGGAACAAAAGAAAAGTAACATTTAAAAATGAAAGGTAAGCAAGGGGATATGGTAAAAAGTTGAAATTTGGAGAAATCTCCCTCGCAACCACTTGCGCTCTTACACTCCATCATGCACACATCCAACCATCACTACAATTGTCATCACAACCAGCAGATTATACTATTAATATGTTCTTGAAAGATGGTGATTCATTTGAGAATACTAATCTCGAAATTCGATTGCTCATTTAAGTTTTAAACAAATCGAAATGCTCTTTTGAGTTTAGTGAGCTCTAATACTATATTAAAAACTTAAGGTCCATTTGGTTTGTATTTCAATTTTGAATTCATTTTCAATTTTCAATTTTGATGGTTTATTTTAAAATTGTTAAATACACATTTGTTTTGTCATTCTAAAAATTTGTTTTATGGTAACAGAAAACTAAAAAATACGTTTGATTTTATTTAAACACAACACTTATTACCCATGTTTTGAATGTTTTCAGAATTTTCACTGTAAATACACAAAACGTCAAAAAAATGTTATGAATGCATTTTCGAAAATATTAGAACAAGTAAGTATTGTATGTTTTGCAAAATTGAAAATTAAAAATAGTAAATCAAATGCATCATTATGGTTCCATTTTAAAATATCAGTCTTAATAAAAATGGTAGTCCAATAACTGATTGCTACTAGGGTGAGTATGTGGTCTGTTTTTTTTTATTTCTTATTTTTACAATTTTTTTTTTTTTTTTTTTTTGTTTTTTTTTTTTTTTTTTTTTTTTTTTTTTTTTTTTTTTTTTTTTTTTTTTTATTTTTTTTTTTTTTTTTTTTTTGTTTTTTTTTTTTTTTTTTTTTTTTTTTTTTTTTTGAAGTTAAGTGTTAGCCAATCTTATTTCCAAAAAGAGATTGAATGTACGCATTTGTCTCTTGGATCAAGGATGCAATAAGAGTTGGAGAAATAAACACTCCTTTTTAAAGTTTATGAACTAAAGTGCAATATTGCGTAAAGGTTGAGACCTTCCTTGTTGGTTCCCTTCGACTTTATAGCTAGCTTAAATAAGTAGGGGCAAAAATGAATGAATACCACATAGTAGAAGAAATAATAAAAGAAGAAATCTTATAGTTGATGGTTTTGTTTTCTTTTTTCCCCCCTTTTTTCTTGCTTGCATTTTCAATTATAAATCATATTAATATTCTTAAAAAAAATTGAAATATCTATGAAACTCAAGTTTTGAAACTTCCTTTTTAAGTTTTTCAATTCAATGAATTAAACTAGCATATATAGTGGTGATTATTGACGATAAACTGCACTGAATCTTCTAATAAATATAATAGTATAAAGAGTAAGTCTATTTGAAAAAAAAAATGAACTATTTAACTTCAAATTTATTAATATAAAGCTCATTTTTGTATTTTTTTTATACCCTTTAATAAGTGGGGTTTAAGATAAGATACATCCCTTTCCTACATATTTTTTAGGGTATTAACCAATAATTGATACAAAAAATTGTACGATATTATATAGCTTAAAAAAGTATAAATACTATCCATAATATTATTCAATAAGGTCTAATATATGTCTAGAAAGTCAATGACGTGCCAATCGCGTACATTAATTATATAATACACGATTCATGATTTTATAGGGAAAGAAAAAATTATGTCTTTTCCCTCCCCAAGTCGTTCACCGATGATTGAGATTTCTTTATTTTGGCAATGGAAGTCCATGGGACAAAACGTGAATTGTCGAGCCTATACTGCAAATTTTGGCCGACCCAAGCAAGTTACCATTGTAATTAATTAGTATGTATAATTGTTATACCATAAAAATGCATGTGATGTGAGGGTGGAAGAAGCACGTTCGTGTGTCCTTGAAGAAAAGCTAAGCTTTTTTAAGTAAAAAAAGTAAGGTTATGATTTTGTAATTCATGTTTCGATGAATTATACTTATAAGTAATTTAATTTGTGCTTGAGAATTTAAATACTTTTATAGTGGTTAAATTGACACCACAATTTCTTTTAAAGGCACCACTTTTTTTATTCTACTAAAGCCCCCCAGTTCTTGTTCATTATAACGCACAACCTCAACTTTTTTCATCATATTCTTATTTTCAATCTTTTACTAATTAGCACATTTTGTCTTTTTCTATCTTAATATTTTTTTAACATGCTTTGAATGACAAGCAAAAATAATGTTGCACTTTTGTATTTGTATATGTATTTTTTTTTATTTAAAAATATGAAGGGTAGATAAGAATTTTATGCCCTTCTAACGGGACTCCTTTTCTTTGTTCAAAAAAATTATGATTAGGAACAATCTTTTCTTATTATAACCACCAAGTCCCTAACTTTTTCTATCCATTCTTAACATCAACCTTTTATTAATTAGCATAACTTGTCTTTAATAACGATTTCGATAAAAGAATGGCGTTGAAACGACATAAAACGAATTATTTTCTCATCATATTGAAAAAGAAAATAACAAATGCAAAAGTGGGACAAATTATTTTTCCATCCAATTCAAAGCACACAAATAAAATATCTTTCCATAAATCATCTTCAACGACTAGAATTGTTAATTAATAAGAAATTGAGGATAAAAATTCGACGAAAAAAGTTAGAAATATAAGTATTAAATAAACAAAAGTTGAAGACCTTAAGTAAAATTAAAATATGGAGCAACAAATAAAAATTATGATGATAATACAACTAGCCTTTTTTCCAACAAGGCCCAACATTTTTTATTACCAACTTTTAAGCTTCATCTGTCTTAAAAAGGAGCACTTATTTTTATGCTAAGGGTGTGTTTGATGGATATTATTGATAAAAGAATGTATTTTAAATAGTGATATGATGAGAAATATATGGTTAAAAGTAATGAAAAGTTATTGATGTGATGTAAATATTATTTTATTGAAAAATGTGTGGTTGACAATGAGTTTTGAAAGAATGTATTTTGAAAAAAATGTGCGTCAAATGGGACTTAAGTATATAAACTTGATTTGTTGTGTGATTGAGATTTTAATGAAACCCTATAAAATCTAAGTATCTTTGGTAAATCGTGGATTTATAAGGATTTCACTAATAAATAGATTTTAAAAAGTTTGGATGAATTTCAAGTTTTAAAAAAAATCATAACAAACTCTTTTGAAAATTTATTATTTTTAAATTCATGAAATTCATAAGAATTTATAATCTTTTAAAATTAATTAAAATCTTAATTGGGACACCTAGATCCTAATGGATTTTAATAAAATCCATTAAATTTTTTATTGGAGACATCTGAATTTAGAAGAACTTTTAAAATTCATTAAAATACCAGTTAAGAACACCCCTGTTAAGCTACGCTTAACTTATAAGTAAATTAGTAAATTTTAAATAAATAATTTTAAATAATTTAAATCAGAATTGCATATGTTAGTAAAGTAAGAATTATTATGTGTTAGATGTTTAGTATGTTTACTTATAAGGAGAGAAAAAAGTACTACATATATTATGAGATAATAATTTCTTGTATTTATTCTTTTTTTTTTCTGTGTTTCGAAATTATCAAATAAGATAAACACAAATATAATTGATATTAAAACCTACTAAAAACTATTCAAAATAAGTATTATAACGTAGATTACAAAAGATTACGACGTCCACGTATTTTTGTTGGTCACCAGAATGAATATTCCAAACATGAAGAGGATTATTCTTTGCATTACTGCAAGCAAAATCAAGCTTTTACAATAAAATTGCTGCACTAGATTCTACTATTTTATTTGTGTTGAACAACAAATAGTTCATGATTTGTCTTTTATTACAACATTTATGAGACACAGTGTCTAAACTTTTACCATGTTATAGGGACACTTTTTATTTTTGAATTGTTCTTTCATACATAGAACACCTTTGTTCTTAATTTTTTTATTTAATTTTTTTTACGACGAGTCATAAGGTTAAAAGATAAGCCAGTTCTAGGCGTGGGCAAGAAAATCGAAAAACTGATCAAACTGACCAAAGTAAATCTAGTCGGGTTGGTTTGAACCAAAAAAATCGATTTGGTTCAGTTAATTTTAAACATTAAAAAGTCGATGCGAGTTGCAACCAACCCATTAATTAACCGAACCAAGCCGCTAATATTTTTTTTCATTTTAAAATTCATAAAAATATTTAAACTTAAAAATAAAATAATAAAAGTACAAATATAATTATTTCTCAATTAATTTATTTACCATCATCACTTTTTCTACCAAAACTCCAAATTCCAAATTCCCAAAAAAAAAAAAAAAGATTATTTATTGTAAACTCCAAATTTTGATTGTAGACATGTTTTTCATTTTGATGTAATTATTTGTTGGTAACTATCGAATATGTAGGATGGTTTTGGGAAAATCGAATATATACATGTGCAAACAAATTTTTTTAAACCCAAAATAGATAGACATTTTTTTAACTTGGACAAATGTTCAAACCGACTGATCAAACCAAACAAACTCAAAATGATTTGATTTGGTTTGATTTATTTGAATCGAGTCAGTTTCGATTAGAATTTATCGAAATCGACTTGATCAGTTTCAGTCCCAACCCGAATCATGCACAGACCTACTAGTTCTCATTGATTATACTTCAACCTCATTTGTGTAATAATATATTCTGTTTAGTCGACTTTATGTCGGTCTAAAGATACCTATCCATGCAACATATATGTCTTCAATAATTCAAAATGCCTTTTATGCAGCATAATGACAAACTCTATGCATAGGGTAATTTGGACACACGATCTCATAGTGGCCACAAAATAAACAATTTCATTGAAAACTAAATTAGTTGGAATATTGAATTAAAAAAAACCTATAATTGACAATTTTGTTGATGCTGGAAATTTGTTGGTATGTTCACATCAACTTCGAGTGGTTGGAAGTTGTTTGCTATTTGTTTGACGTTTTCCTCTTCGGCTTGGTTTTATATTTATGTGCTTTTAAGATCATAAATTTTTATTGTGGTGAAGAAAGAATCAGTTGATGGAAAAATTAATTAAATGTTTGATAAATTTATTTTAGAATTGTTTTATAATTAAAAAAGGCATATTAACGTTTGATAACTAAAATTAGTTTATTGGTGTGCCTGATTATAATTACTGAAATGAACATTAATTATACTGATGTCATTCTATATTATTATTGTTAAAATTATATAATTGTTTTAACAATTGAAGATTTTTTTTTTTTTTAACTTTTATAACTGTAATATCTTCAAATATTTTTTAATACAATGTACTCAGTATAATTATTTTAAAATAATATCTATTTATAAATCTAAAATTTATAAATTTACGAAATAAAACCTTAGTTGAATGCCAATACTTTTTATGAAAAATGTATTTTTCCACCTAATTTTTTACTTTTGTGATGTTTGATTGACAATTTTTTTCCGTGAAAAATATTTTCACACTTTTGGACACGTGACCATATTTTTTTTAAAAACAAGGAAAATATATTTTTTAGGGTGATGTGATTTTTATTTTTCAGGTAAATCATTGTCTTTTTATCTCTCTTATCTATCAACTCTCTCTCATCTACCCACCAATAAAAATGGACATATATAACATTTTTTATATTGAAAACTAAATCAATCAGACACATTTAATTAATAATTTTCATACAAATAAATTTTAGGCAATTGAATTACCTTAATTTTATTTTCTTTACATGCAAATTCCATATTAACAATCAAATGCGCAATAAGAGAAAAATAACTATGATGTAAATGATAAGTTTATAAGTGAATAACAATTGTACCCTTACAATCCTAGAAATTATTAAAATTGTTTTTCCAATCATTCCTTATAAATGTGGGGCTTTGGTTCTCAATAAAATACACACAATTTTGTAGATTTACTATTTTGTTCTTTTTTTCTCTCTCTCTAGTTTATAACACTTTATTTGCATAATTCTTTAAAAATCAAAGTGAATTTGTTAGAAGGTAATAATTTTTATAAGCATAATCATCTGTGACGTGTACCAAAATCAATTTATGATCCGTGAATTTTTTTTTTATATATATACATATGCATTAATTCTCAATTCTTTTACATGTGATTTTTTTTTTTTTACATATTACATTAAATGTGCCGCAATCCTTGTTTTTTTTTATTCATGCCTTTAATTAATGCATTTTGATATGTGGAATTCATGCATGTATATCAAATTTATTTTAGAGTTATTCATGCCTTTAATTTCTATATATGTGAATTTACGTGTCTCATATCTTTTCCGTGTTGGTAAAACCTTTAGTCAATTATGTTAACTTCTATTTATGAATATTTTTTTTCCTAATGCATGTTTGGTAATTAATATTTATATATAAATTCATATTATATCTGTTTGGTAATTAATCTTTATATCACATTATGTCTATATGGTAATTAATATTTTTAATCTGATTAAATATTGTTGATATTCTTTTATAAATTTTAAATTAATAATATTTCATATTGTTGATCCAAAAATAGCATAACATTTTAATTAATATTCCAAAAGAATTTTTTTCTTCTAAAGAGCATGAATTATAATTTTTAATACTCTAGAAGAATATGGACATATTGCTCTTGAAGAAGTAATAGTAAAATATAACATGCTCTCGAGTAACACATTATAATTTTATTAATATTCTAGACAGATTTTAACTCTAGAAAAACATAATAATATAAAATCTAACAAATATTATGTTTTTACTCTTGAAAAGTAAATTCTTACATAATTTATTACTCTAAACAATAATATGTTATTACTTCTTAAGAGCATGATAATATTGTTATTCTAGAAGAAATACGATTCAGACATTTAAATATTCTAGAAGAATATTGCAGAATTATTTAATCCAATTAATACAAATCAATATTCTTGAAGAATATTATGTTACTCTAAAGAAGCACAATTTTGTATTTATTAATATTCTTAAAGAATATCATGTGGTTATTTTTTATGAGTCACACTTTAGACATTTCAATGTAAATATTTTAATGATCATGAAGAATTGCAATTTTAATTAAATTGCTTTAAAAATGTAATAGTTTATTTATATTAATATTCTTGAAGGATAATGTTTTGAGACTCTAAAAGAATCTTTATTGTGTGATAAAAGGGATAAACTTATTGTTACTAGTAATTTGTTCTCCACTAAATAAAAGAGAAACTTATAAAGTTTTTAACAGTGTTTCTTAATTGGTACACTATATTAAATTTTAGTGACCACCTTAATAAATATTTTATTGAACCAAAAGTTCAATAACTCATATATATTTTATTATTTAGCATGTATAGTTGGGCCTTCACTGAATCAACAATCATGCGAAATTAAAAATTCAAATTGACATTCAACAAAGAACCAGAAGATTTTTCAATCCAATGAATTCTTATATACTATTTGTTCACTTTATCGAAAATTCATCATTAAACATCACTAGATAAAATAGAGATTAAATATCCTATATTTCTAAAAATTAATTATGGTGATAAATAGGGCAACATATTCCTCCATATTGACCATCTAGATATTATTTGTATATAAAAGATTTGATCAAATACTAGATGATTGCATGGCGTTCGTAACTTGAAATTTGCGAAATTACTGCTTAAATTATGAGCACAATTTTCAGATTAGACTATGTCTTTTAATGCTAGTGGGAATAAATCTCAACATTTTAATAAGTGTTAGTTGTCGATATATGGTTTAATATTATTGCTTGTTAAACACCTCCATAAATTTAATTGAGAACAACATATTTCTCATTTCTGTTTAGGGAATGCTATTACACATCATGTCAATATCATGGTTCTCCAATAATTATTGTTTTATGGTCATAGCCTAATTTTTCTATCTAATTATTTTGTTATTGCAGTATATGTAAAATTAATCCACTACAATGCATTGAGATGTCAAGTAAGAATATTGAGAATAAATGCGTTATTTGAACACTCTTATCATAAATAGATGATATTTTATAATACAGTAAAAATGATTGTCAATTTGATTTAACAATTTTTTTAGCATTAGTGGGAAGAATTAAAAAGTTAGAAATAATGTACAAATACGTCATTATCTTATTCTTGCAACAGATAATTTATTTATATGTGTTTACTAACTAAAAAGATCAACAATATTTTACACACCAGTTTTAAATGTTCCATCTCCAATTAACATCTTGGAGGACAATTAGTTAATATTATATATGATATATCTATGGCATGCCTAGAGTGTGACTTGATTCTAATACGAAAAATCTCCAAATGAAGATGAAGCAATTAGCAAAGATGGTCCTATTAAGGATTCATATATTCTTGATAATATTTAGACATAACAAGTTTTAAAACCTTAGAAGAGGTTTAAGTACCTGAAATAATAAAAATTGAAATATTTTAATAAGTTATGTCATTATGAGAAAAGAAATAGAATCAAAAAAAAGAAAAAGAAATTGTCAAAAATACTTTGCACATGGTGTATTGCATCATATTATGTATAGCGAGTAATCGAAATAAATTCATTGAAACATATCGATTGAAGTAATGATTGGCTTAATAAAATATGCGATCATACTAAAATAAAACTTACTATAGAAAACTGAAGTTTTTGGACACGATCTTAATAAAATTAAACTTACTAGAGAAACCTAATATTTCTGAATTCACAGTCTGAACACCTAAAAGTGTATACTTATCCTAAATGAAAATGGAATAAATAAAGTCGTAATATGAAATGTACGATTCTTTAAACAATGTATTTCGCAAAAAATCTTTGTATAAAGAGATAAATTATCATGTGGTAGATGTAATCACAAGTCTTACCTTATTAGCATGACATTGCATGGAATTCGATGTGCATATAATAAATGTGATTATAGTCAACTTATCTTATATAAATTTAATATTATTATGAGGGAGAGTAAATACGCGTTGCACTCTTTTCTCATTGATCAAGGATTTATCCTATTGAGTTTTCCTGACAAAATTTTTAACGAGACAACTTTTAGTGTATTCAAAAGAATAAATGTACTATTTTTCTTTTATTAGGATTTTTTCCAAAAGGTTTTTTCTAATAAGGGTTTAACGAGGCATATTTTTTGTGTAATAAATGTCTATGACATACAAGACATTTACCCTCAAAAAAATACTCCGATATGCATGAAATTCCCGAAGTGATCAACAAGAGATATATTTCGAATCATCATGTTATTGCAGTCATCAAGTATTGTCCCATTGGATTTTCTTGAAGACGTTGACGTACAATATATCTACATTCAAGAAATTGGTTTACGAGATTGGAATGAGTCGACTTAAAGATTTTCAGTGATCAATATCAGGGGAATAGCTGTACTCTTTTTTCTTCGCTTATGTTTTATCCCACTGAATTTTCCTAATAAAGTTTTAATGAGATAGCATTTATTTTCAATACTCCAAAATAAATACACTCTTTTCCTTTCATGTGATATTTTTTTTTGTCTTATTAGGTTTTTATCAAACAAGATTTTAATGAGACATATATTTGATAATATGTCATTCAAGGAGAGTGTTGCAAATTGTAAGTTTATTAGTGAATGACAATTGTACCCCTATAACCTTAAAAATTATTACCACTGTATCATCAATCATTCCTTATAAATATAGGGGTTTGGTTTTCAATAAAATACAGATAATTTTATTGGTTTATCTCTTTTGATCTTTTATCTCTCTAGTTTATAAAAAAATAAATAAATTTAAGCTATCTTTAATTCATCATACTCAATTTTGTTTCTTAAATCATTTTGGGAATATAGATAAACCTTGAATAAAAAATGAATTAATTTAATTGATCGGGGTTTAAATTGGTATTTTACTTATAAATAATTGGGAAAGTTAAAAAGAAGAATTAAAAAGCTTTGTTTTGTTTCTCAAAACTTGCAATAAGATGGTAATGATTGATCTACAATCAGTCTTTGTTTTAAAGTCATTTTTTGGGGAAAATAAATTTTGTAATAGTGTACTAGTTGGAGAATGGGTGGATAAAAAGTAGCCTTTGTTTGATAGCCATTATAAAGAGAAATTTAAAAAAAATGATGTTTTAAATAAAGATTTTTTGAAAAATGTGTAGTTAAAAAATAGGAAAAATTTTAGGTTTATGTTAAAATATTTTATTGTGTGAATACATGATTAAAATGAGTATTAGAAATAAAGAGTTTTGAAATAAAAAGAGTTAAACATGAGCGTAAGGAAAAATTTTGAGTTTACGTGTAAAATTATTTCATTAAAGAAAGTATAGTTGATAATGAGTTTGGAGATAATAGATTTTTGAAAAATGGGGCTCAAACAAGGACTCAATTTTTAAAAATGTAACAAACTCATTAAAAAACTTCTTATTATTGAAGAATCAGAAGTTGAGCTCTAAAATTCAATTTCAAAAGTTTTGGCAAGGCTTGTCCAAATGTTTCAATCCCTATGAAGAGTTTTTCAAGAGGTTTTTCTTCGTTATCAAATTTGGTATTCTTAACTTTTATGTTTTTGATCCATATTGCATGATTGATATTTAGAATCTAATTTGATATTAAACTTAATCATCTAGAAACAATAAATAAGTGACTTGTTACTTTTTATTGATTGATCATTTTAATTTCACATTATACACCAATTCACCCCTCTAGATATTGGGTCTAAACGTTGTGCTATTTTTTAAATGGTATCAGAACACAATCAAATTGGCCCAATTTTATTTAGATGGGTCAATCATTACCCGTTCCTCCATATTTTGATGGTAACAATTATGCTTGCTGAAAGGTTAGAATGAGAGATTTTTTAAAATCTATGGATGAACTAGATAAATGTATGTAAAGGTTGGACTGTCCCATCAACATCTGTTGCAGATGTAGTTATCCATACAGAGGTTTCCACATAGACTAAGGATGATTTAGTTGAGTGTGATTGGATTAATAAAATGATACACGCCATCTTCATGGACGATACCAATGTGTAAGACTGCAAAAGAAGCTTGGATATTCTAGAGACCACTTATGAGGGAACTAAGATATTAAAGAACTCTAAACTATAGATGTTAACCGCTAGATTTGAAGAAATTAATATAGACGATGATGAATTTTTCGATGAGTTCTATTCGAAATTGAATGATATGGTGATAGTTTCAACCTAGGTGAGCGAGTCCCTGAGCCTGAGATTGTAAGAAAAGTTATGAGATCCCTACTTGAAAGATGATTTAGAAATAAGGTTACGGCTAATGAGGAAAGCAAAATCCTAGATGCGATTAAGATAGAAGAACTTGTAGGATCTTTCCAAACATATGAGCTTAGGCTACCTTAGTCTAAGAAAAATAAGTCTTTAGCTCTAAACACAATTAAGAAAGATACTAGTGATTAGACTGATGATGACCCTAAAAGATGAAGAGTTAGCTTACTTTGTTAAAAAAATCAAGAAATTCATTAGAAATAATAAGAGACCTTCTAAGAGATATAAATGTGATTCTAGTAAACATAGAAAAGATAAAAGAGATAAGAATCATACTAGAGATGTCGGAAAAGGTCTCAATCAAATAAGTGTCATGAGTGTCAGGATTTTGGACATGTTAGATTCTAGTGACCAAGTTATAAGAAAACCCTAAGTAAGGCTATGATCGCCACTCTTTCTGATGACAAGTCTAGCTCTGATGATCAAAGTGAGAATTTCAATTCTGAGGCTATGAATTATACGGTGTTTGCCTCTATGGTTAAAAGTAAATCTGTAAAGAAGAATGAGAGAGATGATGACATAGAGAAATTTGACTCTTTACAAGAAAAATTAGAAGAGCGGGATGTTTGTGAGGCGTTTGAGGAGTTGTATTAGGGAAGCCTTAAGTTGAAGAAGGTTAATAGCTCTACCTTTAGAGAATTACATTAATTGGAGTTAGAAAATGAGAGCTTAGAAGTCAAACTTGAGAAGTCAACTAGAAGATTGAATGAGCCGAGGATTGGGAAGAGTTTTTATAAATTAAAGTTAAGACTTTTACGAGTAATCTAGAAAAATCTAGTGCCCAACTTCAATATTTCTCTAGTGGGTCTAAGAAGTTTGACAACATTTTAGGTTTGAACAAACTAGTTACGAATATGAGAGGTTTAGACTTTAATGAAATATATTCTCATATCGCTTCTCTAAAAACAAGTCGGTAACTACCTCAATCAAGTCTAAGAATATAGGAGCTCAGGGTAAAAATCATTTGTGTAACATAGGTTTCGCCAACCTAAGATTCATAACTTGAAATCTAGAGTTGTTCCTAAGTTCATTCCTACTTGTCACAATTGTGGTGAGGTAGGTTGCATTAGACCTAGAAGTTGTAAATCCTTGGTTAGAAACAACAAACAAGATATCACTACTCAAATTACATAATTGACTAATCAAGTGAATCACTTCATTAAATTGATGACTCAATTGACTAATATCTTCTTCTAAGAAGATTTGGGTCAGAAAGAGTAATCTTTCTTATCAAAATGATGCACTAAATTGTGGTATTGCTCACGTAGCTCTTCATGGAAAGAGCATATGTTTGCCTTATTAAGTAGGTAATTATGTTCATACATCTGCATTAGTCATTTTGTGTGTGTGTGTGTGTATTCATTTATGCATACACTTGCTTTGTATATTAGTTATTATTATTATTATTATTATTTTTTTTGCATTATCCTTTTAAAATGAAAAATTAAAATTAAAAAAATATGAAAAAAAGAAAAGAAAAAGGATTTTTGATGCTACAACATTTTAAAATGATATCACTGGACATGTTATTTTATAATCAAGTACTAGAAAAATTAATGAACAAAGAATAAAGTTTCCATTAACTTTATCTAGAACTTATTTGGAGTATTTGGTATATGTTTCTTCGTGTATCATCTTCACTGCATACATGAAGCTCTCATGAGTAAGTTTTGACTGCATGTGTAAGATTTGGAATGACGGCCATAGATGTGGTAAGGTGACATTGAATATGAATTGAATTTTAACTAATTGAGCTAAACTCTTGTATATTCCCTCAAAAGAAAAAGATTATTCAGTTTCAAAATATTTGAATTATATTTCATAAAAAAATTGTGAGACATCTTATACATTTTTTCGTAACATTTATGACTCTAGTAATTAAGTCCGTTGAGTTTCTTAAAACTTGGTGCCCTAATATCATATGGTTCAGGAGTCATCGATCTAAAACTCATTACAGAGGTCATTTAGTAAGTTTAATGAAAAAATTTGCACATAAAATAGGGAAATTTATATATGCACATAGATAGGGCGAGAAAGAAAAAATTATACAATAATAAATACGAGCTTTTTTGATTAAAAGGTCCTAGTAGTACTAGGTCTGATTTTCATAAATTGAGAAAAATATTCATTCATTAGTTATTTCTTCACATGCCATTTCTTATTGATTTAAGGTATTGAATCTTGTCTATAGGATATTAGTGACACTTTTCATATATGAGTTGCATATACAATTTACTTAATATAGGTTTAAAATGAGTTGTGGGGAAAAATTTTGGGGCTGTTCTCTTTGCGTTTTAATTTGTATTTTGAGTTTTGAATTTATTTTAAGTTTTGTGTGTTCATTTTGAAATTGTTAAAAATGTGTTCTTTTTGGTATTTTGAAAAATTATTTTGAAAACACCCAAAACGCGTTTTGAAAATTTTGACTTGATTATAACTGAAAACACCAAATGTCGTTTTGGGTTTTCTTTATTAATTTTTAACTTGTTTTCAAAAACGCGTTTTCGAAAATGAGAAAAAGAATGTGTTTTCACTATTTTAGAAAATTGAAAACAGAAAACGACTAAAAAATGGTAAAGAGAACAGACCATTCACTGTTTATGAACTATGCCCGTATAAAGTGAGTTATGTAATTTAAGCTTTCAATATTTGATATTATATTTAAAAATTCATAAAAAAAATAGTTATCTCAAAAAAGAAAAAGAAAATTGTATTCTCCAATCATATGTTTTGTATAAGTTTACATAGTTTGTTTATGTGCATATTCTTTACTTAGTCCTCTCTGTATTATTCATGATTCTATTACTTGTATTTCTTTGTTACTCGTGACAAAAAGGGATAGAGCTTATTTATTTCAGGAGAGTTGAGTAACATATGAATTAGGGGGAAAATTGATATTTGACTTAGGGGGAATCATAGATAATTTTGATTGATTTGTGGATAGAATTTTAATATTGATATTGTGTTTAGTATTTTGTCAATATTTATATTGGTATTCTATATTTCAAATCTAAACTATTGATGAACATAATATTAAATACTTTGGTGTTACACATGTTTTACTTGTGTTGTTTTATATAACTTAATTATATGCTCTAATTGTCAGTTTTCTCTTGTTTTTACATGTGATATTGTTAATTTCATGTGTTTTAGGAAACAAGTATACAAACTGTTGAGTTGAAGTTTAAGAATTGAGTATTTAGGTTGATAGATGTTAGGTTGTATTGTTTGGAAAGTTCCGTGTCCAAAATCATGTGTTATTGAGTTGTAGTATAGGTCATGAATGAGTCAAAGATATCAAAGATAGACTAAGGAGAAAAAATAGCCTTAAAATCGCTCGCCAAATGCACGTCTTCCGCACGAGCGAAAATTGCAGTGAAGGAGCCACTCGCTAGGCACGACCTGGGCCCTCAAGCAGTGGCGACCACTCACTGGCCACGATGAAGGCCGCTCGAGCAGCCGTATTATATACTGAAACCCTAGTCGCGATTTTGAGCTTGTTTTTACAATTCCTTTCAACCTCAACCTCGATCTCAAACACTCGATACTATAAATATCCAAGCATAATCTGTCCCAAAAACTGTGTTAAATCTATTTTCATTCAAGAGAACATATTATGAAGATCAATTACACATTCAAAGGACTCTTCCAAAAATGCCCAAATATTTTTTTCAATTGGTTGAGCCTCTATTTCAATCAAGAGAACATCCTATAGAGACAAAATATATGTTCCTTAAATCTCTTGCATAAACTAAAGATCAACACATAAAAGATCTAAAGATCAAACACCAAAAATATATACATTTTCCAATAAACCTTCAAAGTTTGAAAGTTGGGAAGAGACATGTTGAGTTTCAGTTGTTTCGGAACGAGGTTCTTTCTTGGTGATCCAAGCAGACGGAAAAGAAGTCTAAAGTTACTGGAAAGTACTGAAGGCACAATCGAAGAGGGTTTTCAGTAATGTATAGGTTGGGTGGTCAAACTCTACTATGGTTTAGTAGTGTTTGGAACATTTTTGCAAAGTTTGCCCGATGTTTTTGATCCATCTGAAGAGTTCCTCAATGAGTTTTTCTTCGTTACCAAATTTAGCGTTTTTTACTTTTATGCTTTTGATCTATATGACACGATTGACACTTAGAGTTTAATTTGATATTAAACTTAATCATGTAGAAATAATAAATAAGTGACTTGTTACTTTTTATTGATTGATTATTTTAATTTCGCATTATACAACTATTCATCCCCTCTAGGTATTGTGGGGGCATGCGGAGCTAGGAATATTTTTTAGTGCAGGTACAATTCAATGCCGAACTTTAAGTTTTTGACCATAAATTTAATGGGATAAAAATATAAAACAATATTACAACGATACTAAAAATGACATAGCATTATTATATAAAAAAATGTCATCAAGAAAGTTCAATAAAGCCAATCACCTTGCAGTTGGCAGCAGCATGCTTCTTAAGAACTGAAGCTTGGGATTTGTGTATGAAGACATTATTTGACATCACATCTTTCCTCTCCATGCCTTCTTTCCTGGGAAACCACCAACCACCACTGCAATGTTGACTCCATTGCATGCTTCAAAAACATCAGTTGTTGCAACGACGCCTAATTTAAATAGCATAGTAGATGGATACAAGTTATCCACTTTTAACCCATATCTCATTTGGCATACAAAATGTCAAAATACATGAAACTATTGACAATTATTTTCACTACTTAGGAGTAAATTACTAACCTTTGAGAAGAGAGAGTGCATCATTGACCAATTCCATCTTCACTCGATTAAGTACCTCAGCAGTAGGAAGAATATCTATGCCGGATTGGTTAGCTCCCAACATCACACCCCTAGCAATCATAGGAGCAAGAGCATATCCAATTTGTCCTCCAAAATTAGCATGCTTCAATCAATCTAGTTCTAGAGATAATATAAATTTAAAATCTAGAAAACAGTGCTTGAGCAAATTAAATATTTTGATTTAGACACTTGAACAAAAATCACTAACACTCAACTATATAACAGAAGTCCCCCTGTTTCCTGAAATGTTGCTTAATTTGACTATGATAAGTTTTTTCAGATAAGTTACTGGCTTAGAGCACATTTTTAGTTTTTTGTTCGCAACAAAATTCAAACAATGTATGCGTTTGAGTGGGATGATTCAAGATTCAAGAAATTCCCCTCTGCAATTTACAACATCCAATTAGTGGAAGCAATTCAATTCCTAGAATCACAAATGCTGGTAGCAAAAGCAAAGCAATTCGCAGAGAAAACATAGCAATTCACATAGGCAGTAATACTGGAAGCAAAAGCAATTCACGTTTCACAGAGCATTGAATTCACAGAGCTAATTTCATATACAATACAAAACTAATACATGATTTTAAATCAAACACAATACTCAAGAAAAGATTAATAAATCATCTAAGAGCATCTCATGAAATGCTCTCCATTTTAAAGAATCAACATTTAAAATCATGTTCCAAGAGACTTTTTAAATTAATATTTTAGTTTAGAGAGTGGATTTAACTCTCCAAATTTGGAGAGCCAAACTCACTCTCTATAATTAAATACATTCAAAGTATTTCAACTTTCATTGTAGGAAAACAATAAAATAATCTAAAGAAAAATTAATTAAAATAAAAGATAAAAAAAATAATAAATATCTTTTGGAAGTAGTAAAATCAATTGTTAAATATAAATAGTTTGTCGGATTATCTCTAAATTTATAAATACTCTCTAAATAATAGAATATGCTCTTTAAAAATAAAAAGTTTCTTAGAGATACTATAACTCATAAAATAATATTAAGTTCATTGTAGGTTACAAAAAATAAAAATAAAAATAAAAATAAAAATAATTGAAAGTTTGAAACATTAAACAAATCAAAATAACAAATAAAAAGAAAAAGAGAAACAAGATTGCGTCAAGGGCTTCTTCTTCTTCTTCTATTGTGCTGTCGTGTCGTCTGTTGAGTTGCCAATGGAATCGAAGGCGTCCGTCGACTGCCATCTAAGACTCAAAAACAAAAAGAATCGCAAGAGATTCCAAGATTGGGGAAAGATGAAGCCGAGTGAGAGTTTTGAGAGGTTGAGAAGTTGATTGGCAGAGATTGAGCAGTCCATCTGTGTAGTATCCGTGAGAGTCCGTCTGTGTCCCAGAATTCGAATGGCGAAGCGGAAGGAGAAGGAATGGGTGAGATCTGAGAGTTGAATGGTATTGGGTATGGGTTGGAAATTGGATCGGATTTGGGTTTCTTGGTTGCACCAATTCCTAAAAGATAAAAAGAAGAAAAAAAATTGGTATTTGGATTGGGCCCAAAAATTTAGTGCATGCACGTGCGTGCACTGAACCTTACTAGGGTCCCACTCTGTTGTAGGGTCTAAATGTCGTGCTATTTTTTAGGTGCTACGTTTGCAATGGCTGGGTTAAGAATTGGACCTAATGAACTCTAATTTGAAAAAAGAATCGCAACTTACCCATGTAGAAGATCCAGACAAACCTGATGATGAAGATGTTTCACAATGATTTGAAAATAATAACTTTACAATAAATTCCAATGCACGCGTTAGCTTTACCTAATATGATATTTCCCCCCACTCTGATAATGTACATGAATAAGCTACGACTCCTCTAGTAAACAATGTAGCCTGATTATGGTATCTATGTCATGTACCAATGAAACACCAGATAAGATCACACTAAAGAGAAACAATATTGTTGATTCAAGAATTATTTTTCTTTTCATTCTGGGGACTGGCTTATGGAGTTTCAAGACTTCCATTGTATAAGACACATATTGGTATTCACAGTACCAAACTCAAGAAGCTTGTCTCTAATCATGAGACTATTGTTTATACAAAACATGAACAAACTTTGAAAATTATGAAGGGAAATATGCAAGAAAATAAGTTTTCATTGAAAAAGATGAAGGATAATTTAACCTTCATATATTTCCAAGTGCCAAATAAGAAACAAAGATGAAGGATAATTTATCTTTCATATATTTTCATGTGCCAGATAAGAAACCAATCAATTTTATTTATAGACGTTAAATAACTTTTTCCAAGAGTTATAATTCATCAAAAATGTCACAACTATTCATTAAGTTAATTACGTAACCAATCATGAATCAAAGGGTGAAAAATAACGAAAAAATCAAGAACATGTGCATGAGTACTTGTTCTTGTGCGTGCTAGGGATGGTGGCCTGAGCATGTGGGATGCTACCCCCAGAGGCATGCAGGAATGGAGGGCATATGGAAAACACAAGTGAAAGTATGTCAATCAATTTAAAACATTTTTCAAGAAATGAGGTTATAGCAATAAAAGCTCGCCTAGCCCGACAAATTACAACTTCGAAGAAAGCAGAAAACCTAGATAAGCTTAATCTAACCTTGACATCTCATCTTAGAAGAAGAATGGATTCTTATTGCAACAAACAAGGGGTATGTAACTACAACCATTCGTACTACTATTCCAACAAATTTATATATTGCGATTGAAGTACAAAGGTTTTGACTTGAATTGAACATACTCGCTTAGAATAACCCCCTCAATAAGTTAATTAGAGTAGAGCTGACCACTTTAATTGGATGGACAAGAAAAATTGGCTATACTATAAGTGTAAAGTATAATAATTCAAAATTTCGAGGGTGTACTAAAATAAAATCTCAAAATTTATCTCTCTTTCATTCCAAGATTTTAGGAGACTTTCACAAATATTAAAAATAAAATTAGTATGTATTTTTTTTTTATCTTT